>CAJNIZ010019424.1:47047-88564 GCA_905231905.1 Symbiodinium pilosum
GGGGGGTACCAAATATATATACATATATATACATATCTATCTGTTGCTATAGGGTCTTGCTACCATTCTGTCTGGGGTTTGGCGGTCCAATATAGGTTGCTGGGGCCATGCCTATATTCTACAGAGGTATCTGGGCGTTTTAGAAGCTCGGTTGAAGAACGAGAATAGAACATTACTTACTATACTGTTCTATATGAACTGTTAGCGAACTCGGAAAGTTCATCATATGGGTTGCTCTCTTGACACTTTGCATGGAGAGGGTCGGTACTGAAAAGAAGCTTAAATCCGCCCCTCATCCTCCACCAGCAGCATTCACTCGCTTCTTGCTGACTTGAAAGATCGAAGCCTTCTTTTTGCCTGGGAATCCCAATTGGTATTAAACACAAATGTTGAACACGAATTACATCCCTCAAAATCCGAAAACCTTTTTAGATAAACTCTGAACCTACAACCACAAACACAGCCTGGACCCCGAAAACCCAAACCGGCCCTGTCCGCCTGGGTCAGAGAGTTCTCGACCAGGACAGCAGTGACCTTGAAGTCTACACATGGGTGGAGGATGACAAGTTCAAGGTGAACAGCTTTCGCTACACCCTAAAGCTGCAGCAGCCTAAACCGAAAGCCAAATTTCAAGAAAATTCGATCCTGGAGCGCCCGGCGAGATTCATTAGCGTGATGGGCAGGATCAGCAGAACGGCCAGGAAGTAGAACACCAACGTGGGCTTTGCGACAATCAGTGGAATGTAGATCCTAGGGTTCCGGGCTAGGTCTATCCAAGGTTTTGAGGCCTTAAACAAGCAGCTTTGGTTCTTAAGACGCGGCTGGGGTTTGTGGTTTCCTTTTTCTAAGACAACATGGATCCTGGTAGGACCCCAAACCTCGGACCACAGTCATCCATTGAGGAATGACCCATACGGGAGTCAGCCAAATTCGGTCGTAGAAAACTTAACCCCACATCCCAAAATCACTTCATCATAAAGCGTAGTTAGTATTAAACAACCGTAGCCCACCCCGCGAATCTTAAATGCTTCCACAATTCATAAAGTCTCTTGTTGGGAAATGAGGGAGTGAGAAAATTTTATGTTGCGGAGACGATTCACAACACAATCTTGGGATTTGCAGGGTAAGCCCTGAGGTCGAGAAAAAAAAACTGTGGGGCTTTGAGATGACGGCTTGAGCTTACACGCTTGGGCTGCAGGATGTCGGTCATACGCTGCACGGCTTAATCTCCTGTCCCACAGACCTCCTTACATAGGATAGCACATAGGAATTGAAGGAACTATCAGTATCCCAGTGGGCTACAGCCCTAACCCCGATAACCTGCCAGTGCTGCTCAGCGGCTGGTAAATGGAGTCCAAGGTGATAAACCTCAGCCGGCTGAAGGTATGCAGAGCCTCAAAAACTAGGGATACGATCCGTGTGTGGGACCTTATGTATGTTTTTAGCATAATGTATGCTAAAAAAATAGTCTGACTCGATATCTGTAGGCTCCAGCACGACAGAGAACCCTGCTGGAAGCGAATCCAACAAACCAGGTGATTGGTGTAAGGTCTGGGGCAGCCTTGGTTAGTACAACCATCATCTCTGGAGCCCCTTGAAGAGTCCGACGTAATTCAACGCACAGTTGTCAGCACTAAGAGAATCAATAGCCTTGACGCCAACCTGTACACCGATACCCAAATAAAACCTACCCGTCGCCTCCAGATTCAGACACATCACCCGTAAATTGCAGGAGATGACCCCCACGACTGTCGGTAAATACTCCACATGTAAGCCAAACCACTGAGCCTGCAAGCAAGAGGCTGGATGATGGTCAGCATCGCAAGTCGCAAACTGCCGAAGCTGTTGCTCACAATCCTGACTTCCAAGTGGGGTTCAAGAAAATTCCATATACATCCCCTTTTAGAAGGACTGTACTGCAACCTTTGCCATGCCCTGTCTGCGGATTCCACGTTGTTTTCAGAAGTTTCGGGTTTAGGGTTTGCTTTCGCAACTCATCGGGACACCCCGCCAATGAAGTTCACTCATGCTTCCAGTTAACCCCATGCTACCAAGGTAGTTTTTTTTGAAATTTCAGGCGTTCATGGATGTTCCCTATGACACAGAAGGATGCTCTAATTTTGCGGGTGTACAAGCGGCCTGGACCTATGTGAGCTCTAGTCTAAACTGCTAGTATCCCCCTGAATAACCCTAGGATACTCCCCTAAATAATACCCTATATGACACCCTATAGACCTTTATGCGGGTGTCTAAGCGGCCTAGACCTGGACAAACTCTTACCTTGAAGATTGCTAACTGAGGATGCACTGTAGGGGCCTAAATAACTACCAATATCATTTTGAGGCCCATTTGAGGGCTTCCCAAAATTAGGGGTACCTTATTGGGGGTCTCCATAATAAGGATTATAGTACTTTGGGGTCTATATTGGGGTCCCCTTATTTAGGGAAACTACCATTTGAGGTACCATAGACCATAATTACATATGGAATATGGAACCATAATATTGGGAATTATCTAGGCCACTATATTAGGCTGTATGGCTGAGCCTGTGGGTTGAGACGCATTTTGCACCAGCCCTAGAGTGTTCTTCAGGAAATCCAAGCATATGGTGATTTCTGCCAAGCGGAGGTCTCTTGTACATTTAGGGGTCCCAGTTTGGAGTTTTTTGGGATCCATTTGAGAATTTGGTGGGTATCAACTGTCACCCCCGCTCCTCTGGGGCTTCAAAACCTGCAGATGTTGCCTACTTGCAACCCCAGAATGAATTCCCCTGGGTGCAACTTGAAAGGTAAACCCAATAGTAGTTTCCTTTCTTCCCTTCCATTGTCCCTATATAAACCCAACATAACTATGTCTGACCGATGCGGGCCGTGTCAGGAGGCTGTGGGATGATGGTCTGCATGGCTGAGGGTCTAGGATGGTGTATGGATCATAAGCCGGGGATCTAAGAGTCTAGTCCCCGTTAAGTAGATAGAATATGGCTTTGAGTATATTATAACAAAACCCCATATATCCCATATTCTATGTACTTGAGCGGGACTATAAGAGTTCATGTGACTTTGTGGCTTATTGGCTGGCAGGTACAACGCGAACTTATGCCTAGTGCTTGGAGCAAATATTTCCCAACTCCAACAGTCGCACCTTCCACCCTCAATCCAACACCCTTTGCCTTACAGACGGCATGAAACTGCACGGATACAGAACCCCAAGTCCTTAACGCTCGATTTAGGTTCTCACTGCACCCTGGGGTCGGCAGGGCAATGAGAGTCATCATTCTGGTGCGGGCACTGCTGTTGCGACCGTTGCGACCCAACTTGGCGTCAGCACGCCTAATCTTAACACACAACCAGAAACTTGAGGCCCTCAATCTCCTGCATGATGTAGAAGGCACCCCTTTCCTTCGGAAGACAAATTGCTAACTATTCCCCGCAGAGGCTACAAATTGAACGACAGGCATGAAGCCGGATGGGCGGATACCTTGATGACGGGATATTCCGCATGTATATATTTGCTAGCTGCCCACTCTGACATCTTTAAACTAATTGCTTTGTGAAGGGCCCCTGGTACTGGAGAGGGTGTATAGTAAAGCCGAGTATCGAGCTCGTCGAGGGGTCGGCGAGTAACGCCGCATCTTTCGATATAATTTCGACACCTTAACAGTCTGAGAGCCGCAAGCCCAAGCTCAGCAGTTAAACAGCAGGATGATGCATGGATAAAGAATGCGCTTTGGGGCAAATTGCGGATGTCCTTGATCAACACGTGTTAAGTCACCTTCAGGCTAATAGCTCTAAAACGCTGAACTGCAGCAGATGAATATTGAATATAGAATCGGAACAGCGAAGGAGCTTTACGACAACGACTGTCGTTGTACCACGAAGGCTTGTATGGGCAAACTTCAGAAGATCGTTACTTGAAAGCCCATGCAGTATCCCCATAAGACCCTTCGATAAGCTCGTCAGCCTAAGCCTCAACCCTTTAAGCTCCCATGGCCCCCGAATGCGGACGCGGACACAAATGCAGGGGGACGCGAACGCGTAAGTCTGGACGCATTTGCTATGGGGCGGCCCGAACTTGAGAAGCCGCAACCAAATGCGAAAGCGCCCTTGAGTCTCAAACCGAACGTGCACGCACCCAAAACGAGAGTACAAGGGGCACCAAGCTTTAAGTTTTCAAGCCCAAGCCCTGACCCTGAGGCCTTACACTCGAAGCACTGTTATGGGTCGGGCTGGCGGCCTATGCACGCTGAAATGTAGACCGCCAAGACCAAAAGCGCAAAAGTTGCCAGCAACACCTCCCAGTACTTCCAGGGAGCTTACCACTTAGGGTTAAGGGTTGGGAGTGTAGAGCTTAGGTTGGCAAGTAAAGGGCTGAGAGTGTAGGGTTGATGATTAAGGGTTTGGGTTTGACTGAGAGTTCGAGGCTTGCCTTCCACAGAAATATTTCAAATAACTTGGCAGAACTTTCTGGGGGAGACATAGATGGATCGCACAATGAACATGACCTGAGTCATTGCAATGCTTGGAGTCTAGTGTTTCATAACTGGTATATCTCTATTCTGGGTTTCAAAATCACACCAGGATAGCAGATGGACTTTGTTGAGATTGTTCCCAATCTGGATCTACTTCCCATATAGCACATGAAGAAGTAGAAAGGACATGCAGGATCTAGGTAAGCATTACTGCGGAACGACCTGCCGGGAAGTATAACGAAGGCAATGGAAAGCATCTACTGGTCGGATCCTGAATGGAAGCTCAACGAATTCTGTGGAACTCTGTTCGCTTGATGGTTTCACATTCGAGGGCCCTGCGTACGGCTTGCCTAGCTTTGGGGCTCAAGATTTGCAATTTGGTGTCGGATGTATGGCTTGAGATGCAGCTCCTATCCTGCGAGGCTCACCGATGTCCGACATGTGCGTCTTTGGGAAAGTAGGATTACGCTCTTGTACCCTCTCCGTGGATCCTTCTGACCGGACAACCCAGCCGCGTAAGCAGCACAATATCAATCAGTCAGATGTTCCGGCACTACTACTCCTACAGTATAGAGGCTTGGCATTAGCCCCTCGCCCGGATAATGCCGCCCCCCCCCCCCCACCCGCAAATAGTAAATATTCACAAGCCACCCCCGCTGTATACGATGATACGATGCTGGGGAGATCTATTCTTAAGTGTGGAGGCTATAAGTATTGGGAGTCAACCCTGTTTACAACCTCCAGTTTCCAATTTATTATACTGTTGATTCCCCATTTTTGCGCTTGGAGAGCGGATTGTTTAAGAGGAGGAGGTTCAAGGCCTAGCATTACCCCAAGACCCCGCCCCCAATACACCGAAGTGAAACGTGTTCAGGGTTTAGGGTGAAAGGTCTTCGGACTCAAACTCTAAGCCGTGAATCCCAAGACCACATCTGCTTGCCTGCCCCGAGGACAGGAGGCCGAAAAGCAAGTGCCACATAATCCTGATTCTGCAGGTTGTACTTGTTTTGTTGTAGCTTTTCCAGTTTGGGGGATTTAGGGTTGGGGGGTTCGGGCTTGGGAGCTTAAGCAGATGCATGGCAATGCATGAAGAGGTTTTACGGTCGCTCAGGATTTGGATTGGAGTTGCTGAGCATTTACCATCTCCAAAGCAACAACCTTCCACTGCACGCGCCTTTCAGTTCCATGGGGAGTATGGGGCTCATAAGGCTTCCCTAGACCCGAGCTAAGCCCAGGCCAACTTAAATCATCTGGACAATGTGGCTGGAAACCTACTTGAGACAACAGACTCTTACCTTTTTGTATAACCCCAATATATACCCCATCATAATATTATAGTAGCTTCCATTTTGTTTTCCATTATCCCTACATAACCCTAAATAACCCCAACATACTCTAACAATTCTGCTCCAGAGCCCTTGCAGCTTGTGCTTCTACACCCTTAATGTAGCAAAGGACCGGAGAGCAAGGTGGATTTGGGTAGGTTGAGGTGAACTCGCAAAAACTCTGAACAGTGACAAACTCAAACTCTGAACAAGACCTGCTGGCGCTCAAGGGGTAGCGGGGATACTACTATCAGGAGTTGTGGCAGTTGTGGACGTAGTGTAAAAACAGAGCAAAAGAACTGCTGTATATGAAGGAGCTGTATGCTCCTTTTCTTGTATACTCCTCTGAGTAAGGGCGCCAAGGCCCACCCTACCTTTCGGCACCACCGAAAGACCCCTCGCCAACGGCCTGAATCGCGTAGTGAAGCGTAGAGATCGTCCTGGCGTGCAAATAACGATTTAGGTCTACAGCACTATGTAGATTTATGTGAAGATTACACATCGGTATTTGTGACGATTCCTTTTTTCAATTCTCCCAAGGTCCACTTTCAGGGTTCCGCATTTACAATAATGAAGCGTATCCTGGAACCCTACATGACTGTACGCTCTGAAAAGCGGATGAGATGGCCACACATGCACACAATACCCTCGAAAGTGAGCGATAACTGATGGCATTCGCAAATCCAGTACAGCTTGCTTCACGCGTTTCACGACCATCCTACACCCGTAACCCTAAACCATTGAACCGTTTGATATCCGATCGAGGCCTAATCGAACAAGGCGCACACCGCGGATGGCCAAGAAGCTTCCCAGATCTCCTCCAGATTTAACGTCTGGGGAATGAACGACTTGGAAACTAGTATGGATCAGGATCTGCAGTTCGTGGGCTGTGGTGCTTTGGCTTAGGGCTTGTGGATTTCAGGGAACAGGGTTTGGGATGAGGGCTTAGTCATAGCGCTGAAGGTACATGGCTTCCGGCGAAAAGCATAGGCTTCAGGGTTGGGATTAGGCATAGGGATGAGATAGTGACTACATGTAAGTGTCTTGTCTTGGGCCTTGGAGTCTGACCAAAAAGGAAGCAGTCGATTTCTCTTAACAGTGCGCATACTGTTGGAATCGTGGACCTAGTATGACCTAGTATGAGCGTGGTCCGTGTATACGTGGCATATACCCCATACATCCCTGCAAGTCCAGTTCAGGGCCCAGAGTTAGGACCAGGAAGCAGCTTCGGACCTTGTAGGTAGAAAGGGATCAGTGTAGGGATTAGGTGAGCAAGGTTCAGGCTACATGCCTGCCTAGAGACCCTTACGCTGCTTGTGTGAGATACCATCCCGCTCCCGTCACTTATTGGTAAGGCAGTGGCGAGTGAATTTTAAGGCAGGCTCGAGAACTAAAATAAAGATCGGTAGGGCCTTGAACTCCTTGCTTTATCCCTTATCTCCTTCCAGGCTGCTCTTGTGCTACAAGTGATGACTCGAGGGCTCAGGACTTATCTCAGCCAGGAACACAAACCCTAAACCCTAAACCGCCATTTCTAGGGAGCACCTGCCTTCAAAGGTGAAGAGTCCCTGACGAGGATCCAGCAAGCACCCCAAACTCAAAAGCCCCAAGCCCGGGGTCCTTTTTGAGGGCCTTAATATTAGGATCCCTATTACAATCCCTACTAAGGGGAGGGGTTTTAGACCTACAGTAAAAATACTATTGGTAATACTTTTTAAAGTTCTACTACGAAAAGA
This sequence comes from Symbiodinium pilosum, assembly GCA_905231905.1. NCBI lineage: Eukaryota > Dinophyceae > Suessiales > Symbiodiniaceae > Symbiodinium > Symbiodinium pilosum. The sequence goes on from CAJNIZ010019424.1 coordinate 54,577, forward strand.
AGGAAAAGTAATAACAGAGGATGCTGCAGTAATGGCCTCACTGTACCCCCAATACGTGCGACTAGCAGAAGATCTATCCCAAACTGTCCATGTGCAAGCCTCAGTCACAGCGTCTAGATCAAGTCAACTCTCAATCCTTAAAACCTCAACCCCAAACCCTAAATCCATAAATTCAAAGCCCGTAATGCCCAAATTTTTAACCCCTTGGTGCCCCCAAACCCTACCTACGTCCCTCTAAACCCCCAACCCCAAAACCTACATCCCTTCATTCCTACCCTCGAAGCACTGGTGCAAAAACAGTCCCGACGAGGCTGCCACGAAGGCCACAAAGTTGAGGACAATAATTCCCCTTCAGAGGCAAGGTTATGAATTATCATGTTTTTCACACGTACGTGTATTATAGTGTCTTTTTGCACGTACGTGTAAAGAACATCATAACTATGGGCTTCGTGAACATGGCCTAAGGCTTGGAGTTTTAGGGTTTAGGGCTTGAGGTTTAGGGTTTAACTACGTATGTGGTAACTCCAAGCCCCAAAGTCAGGATCCTGCAAGAGAGATATGAATTAGGACCCACACTGGGGGTTGGGCTGACCAGCTAAAGCTAACCTTTTTCACACTAGCAGACTGGTAGCACGCTTCTATTCCAAGATACAAGCCCGCATAATCATCACAATCCGTGCATATGTATGTATACACATGCTTTAATAACCTAACAACAGAAACCTCACTTGAAGACACTACGCAGCCTTAAACACCGTTTGCAACCACTGGTAGGAGAGGAACTGGGTTTGGGGTTCATGACTTAGAGCATTTCGCACGAAAGCAATTGTCAAGGTTGTGAGGGCCTATATCTAGGTGTGCAAAATGAACATAAACAAACACTTTCAGAAGGATATCCCGCTTCAAGCGCCTTATAACTTATAACCAAAACCCAGAAGGTAGGGATGTGCCACAAAAAGCACCGCCGTTTCAAGTTCTTGTTTTAGGTTTAGGGCTCGGGGAGCATTGGGGGCTTCCAGCTTTGGTGGCAGTATGTCAGTATGAGCAGAGACTCGAGATGGGGTGAGGTCGCCATTAGCTGTTGAATCCTAATTCTTACAAGGTCTACAAACTCATAACCAGATGAGCATTTAGGGTTCAGAGGGTGGAGGGCAAAGCAAGAAGCCCTGGGCCAAGTGACAGTACCTCGAGATGTTTCTTGAGTTGGGTGTTGGGCTCAGAAAGCTTTACTGGTGAACATCATGTCAAGGAAGCTTCTTGGAAACTATCTGCAGGTACAGGGGGTCGAACATCGCTTGCTCAGTTCCACATGGTTTCATGTTTGAGGCTTCGAAGACTCGTCCAGATGCTACGGTGCATAAACTTGAATTCACAGCCCAGAATTCACCCAGTCAAAGACAACTTGTTGTATTACCCTCGCTCAAGTCAAATGCATGTTAGGGGCGAATTTCATCTCCAAGATTAGCCCAGCAGCAGTGAAGATAAAACAGGAGAAGAAAAAAAAGCTCCTAGTGCTGACGCTAAAACCATGGGAGAAGCCCCTACTTTACGAACCCCCCGTATGCCGAAGACCCTGAAGTCGAAACTGCTTCTTGAACCTGACACTCCAAACTGCAGACGCAATGGCATGTAGGCAAGTCTCAAGACTCGGGCTGCTCTATGGACCCTTAAACCTGGCGTCACTAGCGAAACACCCTCATGGCACCCAGTCCGAATCTTACGGTTTAGGGTTTAAGGACGGGCTGCGCACTCATCATACAGCCACAGAGCCCAAAAGAAAGCAGGGAAAGCTCCATTTAAGGGCTGGGCGTGTCCATCAAGAACCAGCCGTCCGTGAACGAGCTAGGGCCCACCGCGAAGAGGCGGAGAATCCACTCCTGCTGCTTGCTGCTGTAGTTTGGTGGCAAAGTACAAAAAGAACCGCCGGTAGGCCCATGTTAAGAGGCAGCAGTGCAGCCCCGCTCTGTCCAAAAGCTTCCTTTAAACCGGACATTTGATAGCAGGCAAACGCTGCAATCTCCCCATATGTGGGAATATAGGCTGCCTGTCAGGTACACTCGCCAATATGCCATGCTTCACCTTGACTTCGCACGCACACTCTTCCCAAAACAGCCGTGTCAATGTATGTGGACCAATCTTCCAATGATGGCATTTTTGGCTACAATTAGCCGAGCCAGCCGGTCCAGCACGTACCAGGACAGAAATGCGATCTCAAAGCCAATCGGCCACTCACCTGAGACTTGGCTCAATTACGAGGTTTTGGGTTCAAATGAGCTTCCTTGCTTCCCTTTCGTACATCATGCCTGAGGCTTCAAACCGATAGATGACTTGCAGAATCTTTGGGATGCCCTTGGCGGGTAGAAGCGCAGCCTCGAACCCACGACCCTACCTCAAAACACCAGAATCCTGGCTCCAAAACCAAGACCCAAAACTAGTCCGAAACTCTGAACGACACCAAACTCAGGAGAATAATCAGGAGGGAGTGTCAAGCATGCATGCTTGGTGAAAACCACAATAGGTTGTGGAAAAAAGGAGGGAATGTCAGTTCAAGTCGCTTTTCGGCTCCGGCAGCAAGGAATGCTCCAGTTCCTCGCAGAAGCACAATCAGACGTGTCTCTCCAGACCCTACATCCTAAGCTAAGTCTCAGCCCATCTTCTTCGGGCCACGGAGGGGGTCCTACAAGGGACAAGGACTAGATCCAGGGTTCAGGCAAGTGGAAGAAGGCAACAGTCATTGCCGTGGCTTGCGGCTTTGAACGATGCGGACATCTCGCCTTCTTAGGCTTATAGGGTAGGCATTTCCAAGAAGAGAAAAATCTCTAAGCCAAAGGAAGTTGTGTCCTGACATCTTTGCCCGGCCGCATGGGACAAAAACTAATCCCTCTCAACCCTGAAGCACATAAGCCCCGAACTGCAAAAAGCATGGAAACGGTCCTGAATCCCAAGCCCCAAACCCTCAATCCCAAACTCCTAAGCGCCAAAATGACTCTCCCCTAACTTCTGCAAATGGGGTCTCCAGGGTTGGTATAAACGGACATTCTGATGGAGTAGCGCGGTTCTCTTGCAGGAATTACTGCGGGGCTATTCTACGAGAGCCTCTAGCAAGTAGCCAACATCAGAACCACGCATGTGGCATCTATAAGTCTGTAACCCTGCTTGCCATGCACGGCAAATCCAGATATCTTCGAAACCATGAAGAGGCTCAAGACCCTGGGCGACCAAGTTGGCGAAAATCACAGCACCTTGCGTGGGGCTTTGGGTTCAGGATTTGCAGTTCAGGATTTCGCTTTGGAAGTTTGGGGATCAGGCACTTACACTGTGGTCATGTAGCGAGGCGTTCTCGAGCTGATGAGCCACGATGCGGCATCTCAGAAGTTTTCAATGTTCACAGTGGAGGTTTTGGGTCCTTTTGCTTGCAGGCTCTGTGCGCAAGTGGGCCTTGGGTTTAGGGCTTCGTGCCATGGTGGATTCTTTCAGCTGGGCAGCGAGCGGAAGGCAGCTCTTATTCTGTATGCTGCAAGTGTCTGGGCATGAAAAATAACCAGTATCTCAACACCAGAAAAGGTTCGTTCACAGGCTGTACGTACTTTTTGCTATCAAGACGCCCAAAAAGGCTGGAAACCCGGAAACCTCAACTTCGCTTAGCGTGGCTCGGAATGATTGGAGACCTTGATCTCTGGACTTTAGGGCTTGTTGCGCTTACGGACGTAACACTAAACTGCTGCAATATGTGCCGTCACCGTAAACAACACGAAGCCCCTGTAAATCTTTGACCCGTCAGCTTGGGATATGGTATAATCCTGAATATGGACCCCTGCCCCTTGCTCTCCCATGCAGAGATGCCAAAATAACGAGAATGATAATGGTTCGCGACTGTCATGCTCTCTACAGCTCGCGTCACAGGAAGGAATATTGGAGCAGCAGACGCGCAACCCTGGACTTCAAACCGCATCCCTAACAAAGCACAACCGTAACAACCCTAACACTGTGACTCTAGAAGCCCAGTCAGTGATATACATGCGTCCCTATATGCAGACTGCTTATAACTGAGGAGCCAGCTATACCTGTAACTCTGAGTTGCATGCGGGAGGGTTCCCCAAATTAGGGTCCCGTTTTGGTACCCCTGAATGAATATCAGGTGCCGTAGTATGTGTTATAGTCAAAAAGCGTCCATAATTTCAAGAAGATCCCATATGCGTTCGCGGCGCTTACCACCAGCTCGAAGAGCGGATGCCGCACAACGCGCTTGGCGAAGTGTCGCAACCTCTGCCCCTGCCTCAGCCAACTGAACTCCAAGCTGAAAAAACAACCTTACACCAGAAATAAGGCGGGAAACCTTAAAGCTCCAAACCTACAAAATCCTGAAACTGCACACACCCAAACTTGAAAATCCCGAATCCCTGAAAGCCCATCATCCAGCGCCGAGTGTCCGGAGGAACCTGAAAGTGATGGCGGGCTGGGGTTTTGGTATGGAGGGGGCATCAGGTATTTGTGCGAGTACAATAACTCCCGCTCGGCACTGTTATGCCCACTACAGTACCACACTTGCTGTGTCAGTTCATCGTTTCTGGTAGCAGAATTGCTCACAAATGCGAAGTGAGTGTGCTGAAGGCTACGTCGAGTCAACGTCACAAACAGCTTCAAATCCCAACCTAATGACGTCAGGGCTTCTCAAAACATATAGTATTCAGACCGGAGACATGTGCTTACATGACAAAGCGTTTTGAGATAAAGCCGCTGAACCCCATCAGCACGTCTCGCAACGCTGATGGGTCATTGCACGCTTTTAAAGCGGTCTTTCCTGCAGCAAGGGCCTTGGGAATCCTAAGACCTAAACCTCAAAATGATCATCCTGCAAAAAGGAAGGAAACATCCAACGCAATGAAGGCCCCTGGAACTGACTAGTCAGGGGTCTATAAGAGTGGACAGCGTCTTTCGTTTTTAAATGTGGGCAAGGTCTCTAAATTGTTACGGGACTTCAAGGAGACAGTGCAAATACATCATAGCCTATGTCTCTGGGCCAGCTGTTTGCAACTTCCGGGCATGTGCGGTGCACTTGGAGCTTATAGTACTAACCATAGTAGTAATAACAGTAGTAGTAGTAGTAGTAGTAGGAGTAATCATTAGCATCAAGTGTGCACAGGGTTCATCGGCTCATGAGGACCTACCTTGGAATCCCTGAGCTGCGAAGAGCGCCCTGACGCGTGGTGTGAACCCAATACGTCGGACTACTGAAGATTAATGGGGGCAGGAATACTTCTGAATGTAGTGCGCATGTAAAGTTTGAAATGTTTGGATGGGAGGGTACCAAAAGCTGGTGATGTCGTTTCAGTCGTCTGAGAGCTCAAGGTTGAGTGGAACCGTGCTTTGTGCAGGTTGGAACTACCACGCAGTCCTCATTATCCCTGAGCTGGGGAAGCTGCTGCGACCCCTCTCCAATGTCGTCGTCCAGGTTCGTCAGCACGTCCTGGCAGCAATTCTGAAGCCTAAGGGTAATCCACTTACTGGTTCTTACTAGGGAATAATTCCCATATTCCCTACTAAGAACCAGGAAGTTCATGGGTTTGCCCTAAATCCGACAACCTGAACCGCTCAGCGGCTGATGACCACTTTCCAAGCGGCGGCGAGGGGGTGCCTCTTCACATGATTGTACAAGGAATCTGATTCCCTTGGGTAGGGCGTAGGGTTTCTGGGCAATGGCTTTTTGGCAATTGCCACATCTAAAGAGGGAGCTACGGCACCTTGAAGACCACCCGAGCATATTTGCCTGCAGGAGAAGCAAGCACCTGAAGCAATCAACGGGATACCCACCGCATTGGCATTTCTTGGATTGATGTGGTACGGGCCCGTGCATTCGGGTACCTGCTGTCATACCGTTCCTGAAATTTGTTATGCCCTTTTCAGGAATGGCAGTATCGACAAACTTCCGCACAAGCTGGCTCTTACATTGAATGTACACTCCCGTCAAACACGGGCAAAAGGTCTAAAGTCAGTGGCTGATTTAAGCCGCTTTGAAATCTTCTCAGACTTGTTTCTAGCCTATTTTCTGAAATGATGTCCACATCGAGCCCGTAAAGATCCTGGATGTAGGCGCGGATTCTCATTTACAATCCTTACCCCACAAAGGCATCCACGCAAGCAAGCCGAATGCCGTAAGCCAAACTCTTTCAACAAGAGTCCTTTCCTGGATCTAGGGCTTTTACGTTCCTGCACTGACTTGCATGAGTTGCTGTGCCTGGGACGCTTCTGTATAACCCGTCCGTAAAGTGGCGCTACAAGTGAGGAGAAGACTTCACGTAGCCTTTCTGGCAAAACCCCAGTAGCCACAGCAACCGCAGCTGTTGGACCATGCTGTTGAAAACTATCTGCCTTCATCTGCGTGTGATCTAGTAGGATCCTTAGCAAAGGTCTCGTAATCCTTCCTGCTTCTGAGACCTCCAACGCTGAACCCTAAGAGCATAAATCAGAAACTCCAGACCCTAAACCCAATCCCTTAAGCCTGAATCTTTGACAGGAATTCCAAACTTGCGGCCCTGAATAAAGGTGCAGTGTCCTTGTGCAGCTGGCGGGTGTCCAGGTTCGACCTCATTGTCCACGATGTGCAAAGGTCTATGGCTTTGGGCAGAAAGGAGAGTTCGAATTTTCCGGGCGATACCTCAAAACCGTATACATCTCTGCCTGCTGTAGTCGTAGGTTCCAGGGCTGTAGGTATCACAAAGGGTTGGATAGGGATCAAGGGACAGCAGCCCAATGCACGGGCAACTGAGGCTAGCATGAGACACTAGATGCATATGGACGGGGAAGTACATCGGACTAGGAGTGGACGAAGTATGATTGGCAAGCGCCCCAAGCCCATGAAAGCCTAAATCCTGATTCCAAGCCTGAACAGCCCCTAAACCCTAAACCCTAATTCCTAAAACCAAAACCCAAGACCTTAATCCCAAAACCCTACTCCCTAAACTCTAATCCCTAAACCCTGATCCTTAAACCTGAATCCCTGAACCCTATTACCTAAACCCCGGGGATCAAAGTCTCATCCCCAAAGGATCCCAAGTGTTCAGCTGAAGCAAACAGGCCCGACTCAGCCTGGGCTTCCTGGCCGCAGTTTGTGGAAGAACGAGGCCTTGTAGGTTGGCCCTGGTGGCGACGCCACCTCACAAGATTTCAAGATTGTCTTGCTGGGGCTGAGTTGGGAATAAGTTAAGATGCCACATAGGGGTAACATAGGGCTGAACACCAAACAACCCTGGATCCCCAAGCGCACCAGCCTGCGCAACCTCCTCCTCCGCTGCAGCAGCATCTGCTGAAGAAAGCTCCTTGTTGGCCTCGGAAGAAGTTTAGGATCTTAGCTTGAGCGCTTAGGATTTCAAGTCGGGGCCTATGAATGGGGATACTGCTGGCTTGGCCTTAGGTCGGGAGAGGTCAGAGTCAGTGGGCTGTCGAACCAGAACTAAAGGCGCACCAACCGTAAACTTCAAACCAACAGACGGCTTAATTCTGGGAACTCAATCCCCAAAGCAAATATCATCAAATTAGGGGCTTGGGGTAAGCCCTATGTCTCATGAACCGAGGATGTTGTTTGAACCAGCAACCCCCATGAACAGTCTGCGTCTACCTGCTCACTATACAAAACGCCTGCCAGGAGGAAGCCCTAGACCCAAATTAGAAAGCTTCTCAAAGACGTCCCAAACCCAAAAAACCCTGATCATTCCAGCAAGTGGGCCATGCTAATCCTGGGCTGATGGTCCAAATGCAATCTTGAGTCTTGGGTAGTCTGTCTGAAAACGTCATCCTACTTTGCGGTCCTGAAAACAGGACATGCTGATTCCCCGCCTCAATTAAATCCCCACTCCACTTGTGGAAGCTATGTAAAAATCCCAAAAGGGCGAGTGACCTCTGCCAGCGCTGCGTCCAGGTGTTCGGTTCCCAGCTCCTGCTCCACTCTAAGGCTGTAAGTCGCACACACTGGACCCCAAGAGACTACACCCTAAACTCTATGCCCCTGTAAGTTGCCTATAAACTCTAAATCCTCGACACTGCCAAAAAGAACTGATAGCTCCTGGGTTTAGCGGGGATCCAGGGCTGCGGGCATAAGGGTTTAGGGTTGAGGAAAGGAGTAGAATAGAGGATTTGGATAGATCAATTCGGGAAGTATGTTAGGTTTGGAGCCTTAGGATTAGCTGTCGAGATCCTGTCAAGACTCAAGGAGGTATCAGGGCGAGCAGACCATGATTTTCAGGACTGGCTGTGAGAATACCATAATGCAGCTATGAGGCATGGTTTTAGCAATTGTGCGGGAATGCGCTGAAGAAACATCTTCAATCCTTTGGACGCAAGTCCTGAACTCTAGAGCGCAGCCCTAAACCAAAAAGCCCTAATCCCCAGCCCTGAACTGAAAGCCCTCAACCTCAGGCCTAGGCCCGAAGGCGTTACAGCCGTCCTTGATTGGTGACGGATTTGGAGGAAGAGATGCCTTGGGCTGCAACCATCCCCAGACTGGAGTTTAGGGTCAGAGTTTTGAAAACCGGCTTTACGGCTCAAGCCTTTTTGGGGACCCCGCCCTAGGAGGACCCAAACATCATGATCCCAAAATAATTGGGGCCTTCCTGGAAATGTGCTTGAGGATCCATCTGCTTAGATGGCCTTTCGGGTCTTGATAGAAGGGTTGTGTAGGGTTTACAATAGGTATAGAGTATGTCAGGAGCGTCTGCCGATTCTATGGGCTGAGTGTGTGAATGTGGGCCTGGACTACTTGGGATTGAAAGCTTCTTGGCGTGTAAATTTTGATGAGTATGCATTAAACATGTGTTTCACAGACCACTAGTGGACATGGTACGCTAGCTGCTATGTAGCTTCAGATCCCAAACTCGCAGTTCCCTATACGGCTACATACTCTAAATCCTGAACCCAACACGCTCCTCAACCACTCATGACGCCAATCATGCTTTCCCGAATGCTCTACAGAAGAATTCCTGTTTGAAGGTTGGTGTCCAGAAGTACAAGAGGTGACCAAACATCATTGATTTTGTGACCGCAAGTGCTCACGAGTGGAGAGGAAGAGTGGAGAAGTAGAGGAGTGGAGTGGAGCGCAGCGGCACGGAGTGGAGAGGAGAGAAGAGCGGAGAGAGTAGGCAAGGTGGAGAGAAAGGAGAGAAAAGGGAAGACAGAGGGGAGAGAGGAGAAAGGAGAGGGAGAGGCGAGAGAGAGAGAGAGAGGAGAGAGAGAGACAGAGGGGAGAAAGCCGTGAGAGTGGAGAGGAGTGGAGACCGAGAGAAAGAGAGAGATAAGAGACGAGAGATGATGACATGAGTGAGGAGGCAGCAAGAGAGAGGTGAGAGAGGAGAGAAGATAGCCAAGAGACGGGAGAGAGAGAGAGAGAGAGAGAGAGAGATTAGAGAGATGAGAGAGCAGAAAGCAGGGTCCCTTCTCGGCTGGGGACCCCGAACATGAGTTCCGCGAAGTGTTTTGCGTGTGGCTCGCGTTGTCTTTGACGCGTACGCGTCATGTGTTTGCATTCAGGCTCGTGGCTCGGCCCTATCAGGTTTCAAGGGGACTCTCGGCATGAGCCCATACACCGCTGACGTGTCTTACAGTTCTGGGGTTTTGGGCTTGAAGCGTAGGAGTCAGGAAGCAGGCCAAACCCCAAGACGCAAGCCACTGCTGCAAGAAGGGTATTAGCCGCTTCAGGCCTCGAACAATTGAATAAGAGTTTGCCTAGAGATGGGCAGCCGTCAGCATGAATCCAAGTGGGTATGTTTGAAGGTGTGTTCCCCATTATCTAATTACGTCTACGCCCTCAAAGCGTCCGAAGAGAAACCCAAAATTGTGAATGAAGTGCTTCACTCATCTACAGACACTTTAGGAAAAGGCAATGTAAATAATCAGGCCCAAATCATGAAACAGAACTCGAATGTTGAGGACCTCCATACTCTATCCATGTACACCATGCCTTAAGTAAAACCATACTGATACTCCAAGCGAGGGACGCTATACCACACATCAGCTAAATAAAGAGCGGAACACCCTTATATAGTGCCCCTAGAAGGCCAAAAACCAAACAATCCCAAACACTAAGCCGCCCATGTCCCTAACCTTACACCCTTTAGTCTATCCAACCCTGTACGGCCCTTACAGCCTGAATATCTTGCCCGTATCCCTGTTTACCAAGGGCATGGAAGACTGAGACTGCTGCAGCTTCGCGCCGAAGCCGCGAGAGGAGTGTGGACAAGGAGTTCTCCAGTTCCTTGTATATGTGTATAAACATAGATAGATAGATATATATATATCTATCTATATCATATATGTATATATGTATATGGGAAGGTCCTGACGCGCTACGGGTTTACGGCTTGCAGGATTTAGGTGGGAAGGAAGGAAAGTTTAGGATCTTGGCTTGGGTTCAGTGTTGTTTCAGATGGGTTGGAGCCTGTCCGGTCATGCTCGTGGGGCCTTTTCAAGTCCATGTCACCATACTGTTCAACACGCGCATCCAAGAAAAGGAGCAACAACTTGAGAAACGAGTGGCAAGGATGATTTAGGCGTGTTACACTTCCTTACACAGTGCGAGGACATGCACAGAGTTGCGCCATCTGAAGGTTAAAGGCCTAAATGCTCCCATGCGGGCCAACGGTTTTATGGCCTGATTAGACGGATTCTTCTTGATAGTCTGCTTAACGACAATGCCAGGGCTCATGGCTCAAGAGCCTGAAATTCCTTGACAGCTGCCCCCCAGCATGGATGCTGCAACTTTCGTACTGTGATCTCATTCTAGAGGAAGAGCCTAAGCCCCCTTCATCCCCTGAAACCCGCATCATCTAGAATCTAGACATAGCCCGTGGTTAGCATGCCTGGCGTTAGCCTGAAACTGCTGCGTGGCGGCCGCATGTTGCCACTGGAGGTGGTGCATACTTTCTGAGGCGCGCTTCTGATGCTCTTGCATCCTGGCGTTACTGGCTTATCATGGCAGGGTTACATGGGAGTTATATGCGCTTTAGTCTAAACTCCTAGTATCCTTCTTAATAACCCCATGATAGTCCCCTATACAATCCCCCATCATGTAACCCCCGTGAAGGAGTTTAGACCCCAGCTCATATAATTAGGAGTGATATGGGATTATTGAGGGCACCATGGGGCTGATCTACGCTTGCTGTCGTGCCTTTCATGGCGTTTTGGTCAAGACTTCACTCCCTATCAGCATCAACATGACAAAGTGGGCGAGGTAAGGACGCCCTCCCAAACCCTGAGCCAAGAAATAAGGTTTCAGCCTTGGTTCTTAATTGCCTTGTGAGGTCTCAGGTTTGTTTGAGGGAGTGTACGTACCGGCAACGGTACAGTATCTAAGCACAGGGACGGCGGCATTCTTGCAAGCAATCAGCCAGTGCTCGTATGGACGGGGTTCCATGCAAGCTGCGGGGCCGGGTGCCTTAGTACGTGAAAACTTTCGGTTAACATCTGTATACATTTCGCAGAAAACGATTGCCCGGCTCAACCTTAGACCCCAGACAGAACAAGCCACCTCAACCCAATCTCCTGAAGCCCCAAACCCGTACACCTCCAAAGCACCAGCCTCCAAAACCCTAAGCCCTGAACCTGCCTCTGCAAGTCTCGGAGGAGCTGCATAGAGTAGCTTCCATCCTCCACTCCTCAGAGGACGAGGCATTCTAGGCTCTTCCATACCAAGCCGTGTAGAAGTAAGAGGATGAAAACATATAGGTACACATGCTACATATGTAGATATAAGGTACCTTTCATGGATCTACCTTTTTATTTGCCTTCTGTTGAAATGATACAACCCCCCTTTCTTATGACCATGTAGCACCCCAAATTTGCACATCCATGGGGGGGGAGCAAGTAGATCTCTGCCTGCATATGCGCAGAGCCCCGGGCAAAAGGAGGAAAGGCTCTTTCCAGAGGAATTTTCAACCAGTGTTGTTGCCACATCCGCTCCCCCTGTCAACCCCGCAACTATAGCACACACAACGGCTACAAGCGTCTAGCATCAATTCTGCAGAGCTCGAAACAATATCATTCCAATATAAGTATAGCAGTGTCCATTTAATTTTCCATTTGAATCTCCACTGTTGTGATAGAAACGCCCTAGCTGATCTGTTTAGTCCTAAAACCCTAATAAGGATGACCCCAGACAGCCCCTCTAGAAATCCTGGGCTCCTGTGACCTCCCTCATCTCCACCGCCGGGATGCGAGGAAGCGGCGAGGCGTCAGTTACAGCCATCAGAGGCATTGGCATCATGTAAGCTATAATCTAAACTCCTAGTATCCCCCCTAAACCCTAAACCCTAACCCCTATAGTAATCCCCTATGTAGTCCCTTATATAACCCCCTTTAAGGAGTTTAGACTATGGCATCATGTAAGCTTAGGGTTGAGGGTTGAAGGTCTAAGGATGAGCGTAGATGTGGAGGGAGGGTTTAGGGGTTTTATATGGTATATTATGGTATATTGTAGTATATTGTAGTAGTATATTATGGTATACTATGGTATATTATAGTCTATTGTGGTTTAGGGATCCAGGGTCGGCTCAGGGGTTAGAGAGAAGGACGCAGAATTTCGGAGTCTTGCAGTGTTTGGTTACTTGTGCCCATGGCCGTCAGCTTTGAAACCGCGATTATTCACCTGCAACCCTGCCAAGTCATACAAGTCCTCATGCAACCTTCAACACCCCTGCAAAGGGAGTCGGGGCAACCAGCACTTAAGCACCGCCTGGCTTTGATCCTTTTACATGCAACAGTTTATTGCGCAGGCGTTTGCACGGCCCTTGAGCCATCACGCTGCGCCAGGAAAGATAAGGGTCCGGAAAGTAAGATTATTAGAACATATCCTAACTACAAGGATCACCCACCAGCATTCTAAGATAATTTAATAATGTTCCATGACCTTACGGTCTTGTTTGTCGCAGTCATGGGCATTAGCGCCAGTGGGTCTGAAGCAGATGGAGAGTTCGGGGATATCTCATGAAGGCTTCTTCCTGGACATCCCGGAAGCCAATTTCTGCATTGCGTTTTGCAAGAAGCTTCGACCAGTTTCTCATCACAACGATGAAGCTCGCACCAGGATGCATGCCCATGTTTAAACTGTTTCTGCCCTAGCCCCCCCTCTAAACACTGACCTTTCATGCTGAACGTTGTCCTTAAGCCCTCCCTATGATAACCTCAAAAATTAGCCTCCTGGAAGCTTACCTGCTCAGCATTTTCGTACCAGAGCCCCTGTGTAACACCATCTGGAGGCATAGCATAGCCCTGACCCAGAGCTGTACAGTACTCCATGCAAACCCTAACACCAGACTCCCTATACAGTCTTGCAAAACCCCTCTTGGGTCTAGAGTTATCAACCGACATGAGCCCAAAACTACCAACCGCAAAAGCTAACCCATATCCAAGCCTTGACCTCAGACCCACTCTCCCAACCTACCCCCTGCTGGACCCTCCAGTGTGCAAGATGCCTTGGATACCTCAAGATGCTGCACGGCGAAAGCATCGACATATCCTCCGAAAGCCACCTGGGCAGTTAAGTGCGATTGCGCGACGAAGAGTTATGGTGTGAGGGGCTCATGTGTTAAGGTTTGGGGTGTTAATTGGGCTTCAGGCTTGGGATTTCAGATGCCGTGCTGAGGGCAATAGGAGGTGACTGACGGGGCAAACATAAAAGAGCAAGGCTCAATGTTTTAAGGATTATACTGCAAATCAGCGCAACGGTTTGGGTTTTGGAGCATCTTCGGAGCAGGGCTACTGCCTCCTCAGACAAAAAATCAACTCCAAAAGGGGTCCTATCATGTCCTATCACTCCTGCGCAGGTTGTACGTTCTATGAACATCCTGTCTGTCACGTTGAGGTGTGCACTCTGTCGATGTCTTGAGAAGCTTTTGTACATTCCTCCTCTCCCCTCCACATCCGTTCGTCCCCGGCCTCCTCCTCCACCCAAGCCGTCAAGTCCCTCAGCGCGAAGACCGACTAAACCCCAAGTCCGAGATAACCCATAAGCACTGATCAATTGGACAATGAGCCTCCAAGCCACAAAGCCAGATTGACCCCTGCTGGTTTGCCAGTTCCTTTCCGACGGGATATGATTTCAAAACATTGCACAAGAAACCACAGAAATGTCCAACAATGATGCACGTTATTGATGCCCAACGCCAACCCTGTACCGTAAAATCTGAAACCCTAGATATCCCCAAACAACTAAACCCCAGAACCCGAAAGCAGCTACTAGTAGGTACCCAACCCTCTCCCAAACTAACATGGAGCCTGAAAAGGGCCCCTTTAGGTTGCTGTCCACCAAAACCAGGGTCGATATGCGTTGCCATGTCATTTTGGGGGGAAGCTGACCACTGAACCCCAAAACTAAACAGACCCTAGAATGTAAAACTCGGCGTAAACCCTAAACCCTAAAACTGAACCCAAAAGACTCTCTGTCATCCTCCAGAGTCAGGCCTCAAGACCGACGTAGCTCAGCAAGAAGGCACCTGAAGCAGTGGCTGGTCTGGGGAGGCGGAGGTTTATGGTTGCAGGATGTAGGGTTGAGGGTTGCAGGGTTTGGGGGGTTGGGGCTTCATCTTTGGCCTTAAGTTTACGGCTTAATAGGATATACCATATATAGGTATATAGGTAGATAGATAGATAGATACTATGGGGGCCATCACAAAGGCCCTCGTCAGAGAAGCTCCCACACTGCTAGTACGCATTACGCAGAGAACTTCAGCTTGACACACCTTGCATGTCGCGCATTTTTGTTCAACTGTCTGCTGTAGTGACTGTATGCCCCAAACTCTGAAGCCTGAACTCTGGTCCATGAACTGTGAGCCCTACAGCTCTAAAGCCTGATACTGAAACCTTTAATGCCAACTTCTAGAATCACGGCAGCCTTTGTGGGGCCCTTCTTGGGCTTCAATTAGTGGGGATTGAAGCCCGGCCCTTCCTAAACCCTAAGCCCTGATTCGAACAAGAATAGTAATATTAACAGGAATGACTTAGAATTTTCTTTTCCACTCCCCTCCGTATATCCCTATGCGACCCCATACTCCCACCTAAATCGACAAACCTTCAAGCCCTAAAAGCCCTAAACACGAAAACCCTAAACCCTTCAACCCTAAACCCTAAACATTCCGAAACTATAAATACTGTAGTAGTTTCCGTTTTTCTTTTCCACTATTACGCCAAAATCCAAAACCCCGGTATCAAAACAGCTCCTTGGAGGGCCAAGGGGACTTACTAAGTAGGTGAATTATGGGGGGTTCACGGGGAAAAGTCTAAACTCCTAGTATCCCAGTTAATAAGTTCTAGATGGTGTCGGTGAGTTGAATCTGACAGTCGCCACGGCGATCTGGCAGGTGCATATTCGCGAGAACCAAGAGCTCCCATGAACCCGAGACTACAAAAAGAGCATGAAGCCCTCCACAGTCATCGGCAATACAATCCTCAAGAATCGATGCAAAAACAAATTAGGCCAGCTTTCCAAGCACATTGCCGTCGCCAAAGCCTCCGCCGTGTTTTATGAGATTCCAGACAACGAAGAGGCCAAACGAGAGCCAGGGGCTCACCAAGCTTTCTGACTCGGCTGTACACATGCAACAAACGAATGCGTGGGCAAGATCCACCTGTTCACGAGGCGAGTGATCAAAGCCAGAAGGGAGACCAGCGACCTCTGCTGTATGAACCAACACGAAGCTGCATTCCTCAAACAAGTACTGAAAGAGAGTATCCTCCTGTAGGGACTGAAGGAAAGTCCACGCGTTCTCAGTGACCAGCAAAGAAGGCCGTCACCTAATCCTCCAATTGCAGGTGACAAGCAAAGAAGGCTCTCACCCACCCATCTCTCATCAATCCACCACATCTCATCTGCCCGGGGATATTTATATACGGGTCAATTCCCGCCGCCAGGGTCGAAACCCCAACGGCCCCTCCCCGGAGGGTTAATAAGTTCTAGAATACTCCCTTATATAATTCCCTAGATAGCCCCTTGAAGGAGTTTGGACTATAGCTCATATGGGTTATAGGGTTTATAAGTGTACTAAGTCTCCCTGACCCTAAAGCCTATATGCTCTAAACCCTGAACCCTAAACCCTAACCTAGTCACTAATATCCCTGACCCTCCAAGTAGCCCTGGCCTGTCCACAGGACCACCTTCGGGAGGCCGGCCACTTCCTCGGCCGAGTTGCATAAGAACGGACTGTTTTGGTTTTGGTGGTCCCGAATTATCCTTTTCTCACGCTTATATATAGCTACAGTAGAATATACCCGGAGGCCCTATTCTGATGCAATATCAATTGGCCCCATATACAACATGTGGACCATTCCAAAGCAGCCGGCGTTTGTTTGGGTAACCCTTATAATGCGTTTAGCAGTCTGTGTGCATAGGGTACGTGAAGTCGTGGCCTTTCACATCTCGTACATCCCACACTCTTTGCGTCAGAGCTCCTGAGCCTATACTGGGTCTATGGAACCGCCTGTTCCACATCCGGTGTCAGAGAATGTTCCAGGCCTTCAGTGCAGTCACCTATGAATTGATGCGAAACCGCGAAATACAGCGTACCCCTCCAATCTTCAGACTCCTAGAGCCTTAGCCTTTTTTGGTTTCCAGGGTTCAGTTGAGCTGCTAACTATGCACTCGCAAACGGAACCCCCCGGCTCTTAACCGGATGGCAATTAGTAACGATTCCAAGAAACTGGGCCCCATGAGGGAACGTGAGGGATAAACCAGCTCAAGTTGGCCCTTGACTTTCAGCCCGCTGCGGGCTTAGGCTCCCCCCACGAAACTGCCAGACCCTGAATTCCAAACTCTGTGTCCCCTTCATGCTCTCTCCCAACACGAACCTAGGCGTCATTCAGAAAAGGGTCTCCGTCTTCCGATTTCGTGCTGGGCTGCTTGTGGAAGACCAACAGCCTGCTTTGGTGAAGTGTGTGTGTGTGCGTGGCTTCCCTGGCTACTGCTCCCTGCAACCCAATGCGGGCCTGCATCATAATCGGAATCTGAAAATAAGGCTCCGCATGATACTCGTTAAATACTCATTGCGGAATGTTGCGAGCTTCAAGTTGAGAGACTAAAGCTGCAACGATGACCCTGACACCTTCTTCCATAAACTTGAAATGAGGCCAAGGGCAAATGGGGTGCCTGCCAGTGACACCCTGCGAAGTTCGGATGGCTGCTTGTTCCCTAGGAGATTCTATACGGAACTACAAGTGCTGAACAGTTCTCCAGCTAGCTTGTTCTAAGTTTCGAGCCAAGCGCCATAGTTGATGGAAGACAACCAAGAACTTGGAAGGGTTGAAAGCCAGTGTTATGCGGGACATTCTCAGCCCTGTGAGGAAAGGTGGAGCACTATGCATGTTATGGACTCATTTGCCGTGCAGCAAAGGGATCCTGGCCCAGATCTCGATATGTAGCGGTGTAGCGCCAAGTGGAAGCTACGGGAAAACGCGAAGACCAAACCTCCAACACTGAAAAACCTGCTTTGGATGTCTGTGCGCCGACCAGGCAGGGCAGCTTCACTCGCAAGCTTCTCTAGCACAAGCCCTCACATTAAGACGCCCCGGAAATGAATCCTCAAACATCCTGGGCAAACAGGCAAAAGGCATGCCAGTGAAACCCCAACACCAACAGCGCGGGGAGAAAGCCGGCGACTGGGGCAAACCAAGCCTGAAATCTAGAGGGCTTGGGCTTAATGCAATGTTTAGGGCTTCGGGCTTGGAGGTTCAGGGTTAATCCAGTATTGTATGAAACTATCATCAGTTGTGGTCGTATAACAAGAGAACATGATGGAACTTGACAACTTGAACACCTGCACTTAGGTACTTGAAGGCAGCCTGCATCATGACATAAACTGTTCAGAATACGTCCTATAGCCATTGGGAAAAGCTGTACTATGGCGCGGGAGGTGCTCATGGGATTACAGTGGCAGTACCCTCAAGGAGACTCTACTCTGTTTATCTCAGTGGTTACAGATCGCGGCTTATGCCAGAGTTGTCGCTCTGAATCTTGGCCCAAAAAACATTCCTAAGTGTTCAGATGGCTATGACTCCTCTGCCAGAACATGCCTAAGGTTTGCACATTCATAGGGATGGTAGAAGTGTAAGGCAAGTACCATGATCATAGGCAGATTAATAACATAGGATACTACGGAGGTTGCTTGTTGAGGCTGAGAGGTGTCCAAGGTTGCGCAGGGATGTTAACTTGGAAACAATGCTGACTCCGGACTACGCTCAGCGACCTCTCCGAGCACCGACGAATTGTTCGGAGAAACCCGACCTCTTGACTATCAACCACCGCAGCCAACCCCAAGCCCATTACTCTCTGCCATTTTACATAAGGCCCCCTACCCGCAACATCTCCTTCCGGCACCAAACTTCGAAGGACAGATCCATCGTAGGGTGAACTAGAGACTGATCCGTTTACCCCAAACCACAAACCTGCATCCGAAGTAGACCGTACACCTTCAATTCCACAGCAAAAAATTGAGTTCCAAACTCTACATAACAAGAGCCCTAGACAAAGACCTGCCCCCCAATTCAACCCAAATAGCTTCCATTCTACTTTCCATTTTGCCTATATGACCCCTACATTACACCCCTATGTTATACCCCTATATTCCCCTATACCAAACCCCCCCCAGCCCCTGCACCACGTCCTCCACGGCAGGCCGGCTCTGCGCCAAGGCGACGCCCACACAGAGTGGAGCAACAAAGGCTCCGAGGCCGAAGAGGAAGTGGAAGCCTCGGTTTCATTCGAATATAGGGGATTTAGGGGTTATACTAGGGTATATAGGGACATATAGAGATATATAGGGGTTTAGGGATGTAGGGGCGTGTAGTCTTTAGAGATTTGAGGCTGGGATGTAACCATATATAGAGGCATGTACAGATTAGGATTGGATTTTAAGCGCTGGAGCATACAGCGCCCTCCTTTTGCAGGTTGCACCCTCCTTTTTGTGATATATTACCCAAAGCTATCGATTCGGTTGGGTGTTGGTAGCAGGACGACCCTGACATCTGAACTACAAAAAACGGATTGCATTGTACATACTTTACTTAAAAGTGGCGTCCGCCCGGCAACCCATGGCAATGCCATCGCAACCTTACTCAAATCTAGCAGGTCACGATTCCAAAATTAGGGGCGCATCTTACAATCAAACCCTGCAAGTCTTTGGGAGCAACCCTTATCCCCTTATAGACGTAATACCTTTTTAGGATCCTTTGAGAACCCTTCATGAATGGATGGATTCTTTGGCATTCCCTATACTACCCTAAACCTTCAGAGAGGAACAGCAGGCATGTCAAAAACAATCCATGTCGCCAAAACAAGCTCTGAGCGCTCCACATATACCTGACAAGATATCCCCAAATCCTTGGCCCTTGAACGCTCAATCCAAAAGCCCGGACCGAAAAAACAGAAAGCCGCAAACTCTACTCCCCAACACTAGCACAAAAACCACAGAGTCAGGAAACCATGCACAGCAGCATTCACGTACTTGCTGCCTCTCCAGACAGTCCTGGGTTGTTCTTGGGGCGCTCCTCGCTTCCAACGAAAGATAGCCCGAGGAGTGTGCAGTTTACCAAAAGCTTCACAAGGGTCAGGGCTTACGGACCATCCCTTTTACCTATGATTTTGGCTAAGATTGTCTACAAACCAGCTTTTCCAGGCCCTTCAGTTCAAAGTGTTAATGCACGGCCCAGACTTGAAAACATCAGCCGCCAATTCAGAGTGGCCGGGAGTCAGCATCAGGACGTTGCCGCCCGTGTCCAGCCTCGTGTGCAATTTGAAGAATTTGAATGAAGAGGTCGAGAGGAGGAAGAAGAGGAATACGACATTCTTTCTCGTCTTGGGCAAATGCATAGGAACGGGAACTTGTAGTATACTGATAGACGTAGTTTCCATTTCCTTTTCATTATCCCTGTATAACCCCAATACATATATACTATATATATATATTACCCTACTAACCCCAGTAACCAAATAGGTCTGTCCCGGGTCGACTGACTGGTTGGTTAACCCTAGTAGGGACCACAAAGACCAATCCCTGTACTTTGATTCCTTTGATGTGGCTGACCTCTTGAACGCCGAATCCAAAAAACCCTCGATCACTTAGAATCTCAGATTCATGTGACACCACGAAGCCCCTGATCCCTTACTCTTGCCTGAGGGTCCAAGAACTCCACACTTCAGTAAGTAGATGTTTTCAGAAGGCTGTGAAGTTCATGTTCAAGAAGACACCCTTACAAACGAGCCCCGCTGGGTGAAGCACTATAGGGACACCTTCAACTTACTGGCGGCTAGTATGCAAGGAAGGAGTGGAATGTTGGGCTTCTTAAGCAAGCTATACAGGGGCTACTATAGCGATCCCTAGCTCCCTTTCTCTACTAACCACGAGTATGTGGTAGTTGTTCAAAAGGGATTTGCAGAATGTGTTCCGAAAAATGAGCAGTGTTGTTTTGGTGGCTGAACCAAATTAGCTGATACTCCTTATATGAAATATTATACCCAAAAGAGGGCTATAGTCTTACTCTAGGTTGGGGACTATAGTATTATTCACGGACGTCAGTCGGTCATGTGAATCAGGCGCTGAGCTCTTTGGCTCCTCCAATAGTGAATAATCTAGAGTAGATTAGAGGCGGCTGATAATTGTGTTGAGGTCATGGATAACCTCTTGACAAGAATCCATCCTGCCCTGAAGCAAATCTTTAGGTAAAAGATTTGCCTGAGGGCAGGTACGGTGTATTTTGTCAGGTATCTGGACGAATTAAGTGGTGCCGAGCAAAAGGCGTAAATGGGTATGTCATCCGACCAGATGACTTCTGGGAGGTGCGGCAGGTTGGTAACTTCGGATGCTTCAAGGTGTCTGCCAATAGCACGCTGGATTGAAAGCAAGAATTGGGAACTATGGCATCCCGAGAGAAAAGCACTACTCAAATGACCATGAGGTAGATTCCTTTTTTTGGTTCAGGTCTCCCTTCCAGGCAGTGCATTCCCCATAGTCCATCCTTTACCGAGGACCTTTAGGACAATCCTCTTGTAAAGCTTGGCAGGCCGGCGGCCTATGCCAATCTTTTTGTGAATCCCAGAAGTTTCGACTAATAAGTAACCCCAAATACGGAGAATCAAAAGGAAAAGAAAATGGACAATGAAATGGAAGCTGAGAGTTTACAGGGATGTGTTTTAAGGAATAAGAGGACTTTGGGAACCGGAAACCCCAACCCCCCAAATTAGGACCCCATTGTCGTCATACAAGGTTCTTATAGTGTCCTAGTTGTTTATTGGGGGGGTTGGGTTACCAAAACGCCAGAGCGGGAGGCAAAGCCCCGGCCCCGTCCGCTCCAAAAGGAAGACTCAAGACAGCTGTCATGAGTAGACGGCCACTGATGTGTCTAACCATGCACTCTGCCGTACGAAGCTACTCTGGCTCCCGAAGCCCTCAACCTCAAAATCTCAGAACTCCAAAGCCTGGGGCCCTAAAACATCTAGGCTACCGCAGACTCCCAACCCAGAAACTGGCACCTTCTTAAAGGGTGAGTGGGAGTAGGGAAGTGTCTGACTGCAATGATCCTATCAGACCTGTAAACGAATCGTACCTACAGCCTATACACTCACTCTCCCCCCACAATCGGGCTTATGCACCATTAAGTTGCTGCAGCCCCGTGGCAAGCCCATGCATACCTGAGCATGGTGCGGCTTCAAGATTTGTGGGGGGGGCTATAGGATTTCATTCTTCTTCTGCAGTTTCGAGATTGCAGGGGGCGAGGATTTGGGGTCTTGCAGTAGGGCCCTAGGCTTCAGGGGTTCAGACTGCAGGCCTGCCTCTTGCATCAATGGTTCCAGGTATAGATAGGTGCGGCGCCAGGATGTTGGATAAGCCCGTCTCAAATGATCGCGATTTTGCCGGGAACGCTCACGCTCAGCGGCCCTCGAAGCCCTCGAGCTTGACCCAACAGGTGCAAAGATTCACTAGGTCTGAAGCCCTAAGCCCTCAGCGTGGACCGTGTTGCTTGACTAGCATCCGCTCAATCTTCAATTAAAGGTCACAGATGCTATCTCAGTCATAGTGGGGCAGGTTGGGCATGGGGTCTTGGGAAAGGGAGCCCAGCTAGTCGACACGGAGTGAACACCCAATCGCAAGATAAGTGTGATAAGCCCGTGCCCGCAGTAGCTTTATTTGCTAAAGACTCTTACTCGATGTCGCCAAGCCCATTAGATTTTCCTGGCCGATCCCCTTAGTCGCCCCCTGCGCGTCCTGACTAGAAGTTCCTAAGACAATGCAGTTCTAGGGATGGGGGAATATTCGTTGTTGGGAGGGCTGGGGTCATTCGTACCAGAAGGGGATAAAAGTAGCCGCAGCTGCCCGGTGCTCCTCACTAGGGTTTTATGAAGCTTAGAGCTCTCCACAACCCTTCTACATACTCTTAAAGCAACGTCAACTGCTGTCTTTTTCAGGACCTACCAAAAAAAAGAAAACAAACCAGCCCTAGGCTCCAATTCACTAAGCTCTATTGAGTCTATGCCTCACCCACGCTCGGAAACCTAGGGTTTGGGGTGTTTAGGGTTGAGGCTTTTTGGGTCTAGGGCTTAGGGCTTTAGGGTTTATAAGGTTTTGAAGGCTAGGCCCTCAACTCTACGAGCCGTAAACCCGAACTTGTGACACCAACTCCCAGGCTGAGTGGCGCCCTGAAGGGTTTGGGATGCGTAGGCCAGCGAGAGATGTGTGAGGAGAGGCACCTGAGCTTAGGATCTATAGCCTTTACGGGGGCTATGTAGGACTCGGGGTATTTGGCGTTTGGGGTTTGGATTTGCGGTTCAGGATTTGAACTAGGTTTTCTCAAGTCCTAACATTGCAAAAGGTGTTCATTAGGTTCCGCAAGATTACTGTAAGTACGGTTGCAGGCACTTTCACTTAGGCTTCAGATGGCCACTTGTGGGAAGATGTAGAATTCAAAACCGATAACTACAGACATAGACTTATTTCGCTGCTAGTGACCCACCGTGAACTACCAATGAGCCTTGTAACAATTAAAACCCCAAACCGGCAACCTGCAACCCTAACTATTCCAAACTTTGCCTCAGGCCCATATTCTGTGGCTGCCAAGAGCCATGTGAGCAATATTTGTTGCCCCAAGTAATAGCACAGTTATGACCTTCTTTCTAAAAACAGAACTAGAATTAGAATGAGCATGCCATCTTGCCATGTGCTGAGGACTATGCCGTCCCCGTTTGAAAAGTATCAATGTGGGTAAAGCAATGTTGCGGACTATGCCACCCAAATTTTGAAGGAATTACATCCTTCATAATGACACCCACCCCCTGAGACTCCAAAATGAAAAGGGAAAAGGGTACTACTGGGGTACCTAAATTTTTACGGACTAAATTAAGGAACTGTTTGGGGACTTAGTAAGTAGGTTGGTAACTAATATAGTAACCCCAGCTGTTCCCATCATTCACCTACTTACTAAGTCCCCCTGACCCTCCAGCCCTATGAACCCTAAACCCTCAACCCGAAATAATGTGGTAGTCTCCATTTTCTTTTCCATTATTATCAAGGTCTGGAGTCACGGGGCTGACGCAGCGCCCACAGCGCTGCCAGCAGTCCCTGGCTCTCTGCAGAGGCGCTTGCCAAGTTTCTTTGGAATCAGTTGGGCTGTTCTAAAAATTATGGGCCCCTTTTGGTTCTAGCTTCTATTGCGGCATCTAATAGTACTGTTCAATGGTACCAAAATAGCACCCCAATTCTGGGAACCACCCAGTTGTTTACCAAAGTATTCTATATACTCGCTGGGCGGTTTTGGGGTCAGGGCTAGGTTGGGGTTCAGGGCGATTTAGCGTTAAGGCTACGAGTTGGAGCTTCGGGTCAAGTTCGCTCAGGGTTGAGGTTGTAGGTTTCAGGATTCCGTATTAAGATTGACGGTCAGGTGCTTGGGGCTGACGATTCACGGCTCGAGGATCATTTAATAGTCTTGGGCATTTGAGTCAGAGTCTAAACTCCTAGCATCTCCCCCCTTTAAGGACTTCAGAATATAGCTCATTTGAGGTTTACAATTACATGTGGCCAAGTTTACCCATAGTTTACAGGGGCCTATGCCCAGCAACGAAGAGGTTAAGGCTAACAAGTCGCAGGCATTTGGATTCCAGGAAGGGCTTCAGGTAACATATGGGTAGGTCCCAACAGTAGGGTCCCCTTTTGGTACCCCTAAAAATTTGGGGCCGCAATATTATTGATACCCCAAAGGGGGTCCAGACCTTTGAGAACAACCCATATCCTCGCGCCTTAGCAAGCCCATTACAACCCTATTGTAGCCCGTTAAAAGTAAGTTACCTAGCCCCGGGTCTGAGAGAGGCATTCGAAAATGCTCAAAAGGTTGGGGGAAGGGTCCAAGGCTTGAGAATTGAGGGTATTGATGAGTTGGAGCGGGCGCTCTGTGGGTGTTACTCGAAACTCTATGCCCCCAGTAGGCTCCCATCAAAGACAAACGCTCTTGCAGAGTTTTGGGGTGTGGGGCTTAGGGATCCGGGTACCACAAACATGGGCTTCAATTAGGCCCGATCCCCCAATTTCATCCCCATAGATAGAAAGCAAATCTTGAGCCCTTGCGAGATACTTAGGCCCAAAGAACTTGCACAAAGAATTAGGCTCCCAGAGCCTCTGTCTTGTAACAAGGCCGGCCATGCCCAAAAGCAGCAGCCAGGCAGGGTTTGATGACCTAAGCTGCGCTTGATCCCTGACTTCCCTACGCTCTCACTACCCTGACTCTCTCAACTCCAGTCTTCGTAAGGCCCGGGTGGTGCCCCAGCGAAAAGAAGGGGACAAAGGCGTGGGGCAACGCTGCAGCTGGTCAAACTTCAGCATGCGGTCTTGTCTTTCGACCCTCTCACCTTACTACTGTTTTCATAGTTTCGCCAAGAACCCACAATCCTTTAGAGTTTCGGGCCTAGCGTCGAGGGTTTGCGGTGCGCCTACTTGGAAGTCAAAAGCTTGCCCTTCATGCCCTGAACCCTACACACCTCGATCAAGCCCTGAGCTTTATACAGTTTATGCTGTTTAGCTAGGGTTCAGGGTTTAGGTGAGCACTCTGGAATACCGACCCCAAGCCCCGCGTTAGATGCCGAGCGACTTATCCACCATTGGCCCGCCGATGGTAGATCCCAGCAAGTAGCCTCCTGCGCCAAGAGACACATTAACTCTCCCCCAACCGTGAGCCCTCACCCTATCACACAGGGTCGAGGTATCTCAGTAGTGTTTATCGTGGTGGAACCGAGTAACAAAACACCCATACCCAAAGAACACAATGTTTCTCTTTGTTGGGTCTACAGTACGCCCATAGAGAAATACCACTCACTTGGCGCCTGCTGCTAGGAACCACATGACTTTGACGTACGAAGACTCAACGTATGGTGGTAATCCCACAACCTTTGCGCAAGGAACTTGAATGCAATTGCACCCTACATACCTATCCCCAACACCGAACCCGCCACCACTAATCCCTAAACTTTAAAATTTCCCCTCAGCCCCTAAACCCTCCATCCCCCCTTTCCACTATGATCACTATGTGGCCTGCCCGCGCAGAAAAGAGAAGGGCTGCAAGGCTTTGAGAGCAGTTGAGCCGCTCCGTGAGGTCTGCGTGCTTGACACAGAGTATTAAGGAGATTTTGGGGGATTCAGGGGTTCGGGACAGGGGTTTAGGGGGTTCTGCCGGCAATCTAGGGGTTATAGTATTTAGACTTTAGGGCTTCAGAGATGTGAGGTCTAGGGCTTCAATTTTGAAGGTTTACGGTTTGTAGAGCTTAAGTCTAGGGCTTTAGGCAGGATCAATGTTATTCGGTTTTGGCTTTTTCAGTGAATTGGACTTAGGATTTCAGACGCTGCGACGTTGAGGATAGGGTTGAGGGCTTGAGGCTTAGTGTTGGAAGCGGAGCGTCGCTGAAGGTTCAGGGAATTATTCTTCGTACTCTTCTGGGATCTCTTAGCTATGGAAAATACATCTCAACTAGGCCTAGGGTACTTGGGACCCAGGACCCAAGGATACACATCTTGATGGGTACAAACTTTAAGTCTTTGAAAAAGCTTCTGCAACGCGTTCTGGGCCTTCTGGGTCTACTGGCGGATGGGAAATACATAAGGACTCCGATTGGAATTAAAAAATTGGGCTTAGGATTGAGGCCAAAATGATTACTGGGTCCTTGCGGGAAAGGTAAGAAAATATTTCTGTTCTGCGTGCTTCTGACTGATAAACAATAGAGAGTGAACACAAAACCTGAAGTAGCATCATCTCCGTATGAACACCAGCTGAGGTTGTCACCGCTATCAACTTGCCTAAGGCCAAGCTTGCCATCACTATCGCTACAATGACAGCCACGACTATTCCAGGCCGTCCCTCAGCCCCAAGCACTCAAACTTGGCAAATGGGATTTTTCTGGCCTCACCTTGGGACCTTGCCATGTCCATTGGGGAACTTGCCTGGCTCGCTTTTGAACAGTTTCCCAAACATGGGCAGGCACCCGTGTCCCTGCAAGGCCACAAATGTTGCCAAGCCCCGAGTCAGCCCCAACCACCTCAACCTGTTGAACAAAAAATTGGCAAATCCCGCAACCCTATCCCGACTCCCTTGGGCCTATCAGCGTTGGTCCAAGCATGGCGTAGCTGATTCCTTCCGAAGGGCAGAAAACGGCTATAAATCGCATGAGTCACGTACTATGTAGGGTTGCCTCTCTGGATAAATAGGAGGCGTACCAAAATATACAACTGCTCTAGGCATGGGGCCTACTTCATACATTTTCGATTGATGTACAAGTGACGCTTTTGGCCCTACACCTGAGGGCTCTGTTCCTTCTCACTTGGTATGGAGGGGCGCACGTACCAACCTAAAGCCCAAACCACATATCCTAAGCCTTCAACTGTGCGCACAGCCTGGATCACACAACGACCAGTGGCCATACTGAATTTTGCCGTGCATTCTAGCATGCGTATGAAAAAAGGCCACGGCGGAATGCTCGGCTACCAGGCCTTTGGATCGTTCGCATACCCCAGCTAATGTCCTCGTTATGCTGAGTTACAAAAAGGGGGCAACAATGTACAAAAATATACTAATCACTCCGGATCAGGCACCTCAAGCCCCAAACCCTAAGGCAAGCATACTGCAAAAGAAACGCGTCATGCCCAATATTTTCAAGAGTATAGGGTATTACCTGATCATAACTTGGGCTTACCTTACCTAGAAAACGCTAAAACCCTGCGGGACCTCAATACCGAAGCCCTCAATCCTAAGACCAGAACTGTGCAGGACTTCTAGGTTCCCATCTCATTCAAAGCGGATGTGGCCTATGGCACCCACGGCAGCATAGAGCGCAAGCCTGAGCTACGAACCGCGGTAGGCTGAGATTTAGAATTTGGGGTTTGGAGTTAGGCCTTCTAAGCGTCTCCGCAAGTTACTTTAAGTAACTTCAATGCGAAATTGAGGAGATTGACGTCGTCGGCAATTTGGAGTCATGCGCGTTGAATTTCAATCAGGAAATCATTCTGGAAGGTGCTTACTTTGATTAACTTGGTTAGGGTCGCAACCGGTTGAAGCAAGTCTCGGCGATTCTGACTGCTCAAGAACGCCGCCAGCTTTGTGCCAAAGACCCCACATGACTTTGTGGAAAAAGGTGCTGGATCTGGGCCAGAAAAGCCAAAACAGCTCATCCGAGTGAGATAAGCTTCTGGAGGCCCAAAGTGGCCTACCCTGGCCCTGTGGATACCCAAAGCAAGCCAGATAAACTTTTGGAGCCGCAAAGTGGCCTATCTGAGCCGGATAGCTTGCGAGCTCAACAGAGTCTATCTGGCTGTCGAAGCATGACGTTGTCCCACGATCTACAACCAGCCAGATAAAACCGTTGGATTGATTAGGCATGGCTACTACCACGGTTATTACTCTTATGCCTGTTATGACTAGTATTATTATTATGAATTATTCCTATTAGTAGTATCACTGTGTGAGGCGAACCCAAAATCAGAACCGCCAGAGCGGTCCATCTAGACAAGTGCGCATCGCCATACAGGCCCTCGTGCAATTGTAAACGCCGCGACATCAATCTTGGGGATGAGAAAAACTCAGAAACTCAGATATGCAGGAAGAGATTGGTTTGGACGGTTACTTAGTTACACGGCATGTTATGTCGTTGATTTCACTTCATTTGCCCAACCTGAAATCGCCAATTTGCGGAATTTCCACTTGACGTCGTGTGACGTCGCTACACTTCGAGTGTGGGCTTGACCTCAGGCCTTTCGGAGCCGCGCAAACACATTGATCATAAGCAGGATCCATCATGTACCCCGAGAAATATTCAGGCTGTAGCCGTACTGATCCGCAAGACGGGAGCTAAACTTTGGACAGACCTCAGAGCAATAGCACCACTCCAGTTTTCTCGCGATTCTTCGCATGGTCTTGCAGTACCCTGAAACCCAAACAACAGCCCTAACCCATCCAAACATCTGGCAAACACCAGCCCAAATGAAATCCTGTAGATGCTGAATGCTTCTTAATACTTCTCTAAAACCACGCTTATCCGGAACATCCCCAGAAATCCACACTCATTTTCTGCTCGAGCCCGCGTTGCTTTTGTCAATCACTGTGAGTTATATGCTAGGTTGCTAGGTGCGCTCCACCAGACGCACATGGAACCTCAAGAGGGGTCCCCCCTAATTGGTTTTGTTTTGCGGGCCAAACTTCTTGGAAAAATCCAAAAGGAAGACCATCTTGAGACCGTTATCTGCATATCAACCATGATTTGGGTTGATGTCGAGTGAGGCGGTCGATAAAAGTTGGCCGCCTACAGAGAGTGTAATAGTTTGGGGGTGAGCACGGCTCACTTCGCTCTAGAAAGCCCGGCTACCGTATGATGACATCTAGGGATTTACGTATAAAGTGTTAAAATGGATTTACCTGGCACTCCAATTTTAGCACCGCCCATCAACCAAAACCGTAACTCAATGCAGCAAATCACAACCCCAATCGTGCGTAAGGCTTAAAACTTTGCAGTTGAAAATGCTTTTCACAACTGCAGTACGCCTTCTCTAGGCAATTTTAGCTGGCTTAGAATTATGGTGTGGTTTTGGATTTAAGCACCGAAATTAAGCAACTAGCAAACAATTTCCAGGTGTTCAGTGGAAGCTGGCTCATATCCCTGTCATTTCTTCAGACAGGTTACCGGCACAACCGTCATAAGCCCAACCTAATGAAGCCATGGCACGTCCATAAGGCACGATCAGCCACCGGCAGTCCAGACGATTGTGATGTCAGGAGCGGATCCATTGCTCACAAGTCGGGCTTCAAGGCACTAGGGGTTTAGGGCTTAGGGCTGTCGGTTTGTGGGGCATTTCAAGCGGGACTCAAGGATTGATTTAAGGCCTGACTACTGCCAGATCCAATGACCAGAAGTGTCCAGTTTGCGACTCTAAGCGTGCATATAGGTACAATGTACATATACGTTGCTTCTGCAAGCCCAAAACGTATATTATATTGTGTTGGTATATGGACTTTTCGGGGTCGGAGGCTGGTGATATCTTGTGATGGGGTTGCCTGTGTTCCAAACAGCTCGTGCAGGTTTAGGTTGGTGCGCATGGGGGGTAGATATGGGCTTCTCATAGGTATTGATGAGGTCTCTTGCAAGCACTGCAGTACCAACACTCATGGAATCATGGCGGCGTGCCAGGACCAATGATGAAACCTGCACATCGTGTGCCATAACTACAGCTAGCTAGAATTAAGGGCCTGCTAGTGGGCATGCAAAAACAATTTGCTGACTTAAGTTGTCATGGCTAACTCATGCTGCTGTGGTCTGGCGCCGCCCCTTTGCAAGTCCGAATCTAAACCCACCATCCTATCCCTAAAAACTCTGCAGGCCCTGGAAGCTGTGGGTGTAGGCAGTTCCTTCTCTGCCCTGGTCGATTTAACGCTCGTGTAATTGCTGGAGTTTAGGGCCTAAGGAAGGGTGAAAGCCCCTTTTGGATAGCTTGAGTGGCGGGATCTCTTGGTCTTTCAGGGTGGCCCTAGCTCGAGGTGCATCTAAGTACTATGGGCCGTATTGGAGCCCATCATCTGCCTGTCTGATTCACAACCAATCACTGAATCCATGGTTCAGGCTTTAGGGAGGAGCATGGTCTGAATCTCCACTTCGGGAGAACGCAAAAATATACTCCCGCGGCCCACACACGCCCTGTCTCTACTTGAGGAACACTATGGATGCTACATCACTCAACCCTTAATTTCTCCGACTTCAGGACCTATACGAGCATAAGGGAAATCCTGTCTCACTGGGACTTTTGCATTGAGATACAGGGGGCCCAAGTTCATCAAGGAGAATGCCCACATAGATGTGCTGTATCAGGTTCCTGCCCATCTCTACAACCCAACACTGTGGAACCAGGCGAGAACTGACCGAGGTCGTTGAGGAACCGGGTGTAGCCCAAAGGGAGAATTCGAACCTGGATCAGACGATTGTACTGTAGGAACGTAGGTAATAAGTGTAATCAGAAGAAACGTTCTTGAATAGCATGAGCAGCTGTGCTACGTGTTCACAGATGAATCTGGTTGCCCCTCCCTAGACCACCTTTTATAGCCCTCATGTGCCATAACAAGGACCTTCCTTTTTTTAGAGAGCCAACAAACAGGATGGATAGGGCTTCCTCATTACATTGCGCGTGGGTGTTTTTGAGATGGAGATGTCTAAAAGGCGGGCTTCAAGCCCAACTTTTGATAGGGCCGAGAGATTGAGCTCGGATTGCTTCCAACCATACTGAGTCCAGCCTTGAGAAACCTGCACGAGTTCTTTGTGGGCTTGTTGCATTAGTTTCGATGATTGTTCTTGCTGGTGGCATTCTCTTTTAGCTAGGATTGCTAGTCGCATACCTATTTGTTCTTGACAACCTTCCTCTTGGCAGAACTAAGTCATGGTCTTCATTTCGGGAGTCAGGGCTCAAGGTTGTGGAAAAGTGGGGTGCAGATAGTAGGGAGTGTGTCCGTGTCCTTCAGAAAATTACGCAGTCCTCGCGATCAAAAGGCCCCAATTCCCGAACCCCAAGCGCGACTTCAGACGCCAAACGCGACTTGTAGTGCTCTAGTAATACAGCAGCGTGTCACCAAGCTATCGCTTAGCAGGATGGCCCTTGCCATACATCAGGTGGAATGTTACCAACGGTCCGTGAACAGACTTGAACCCCATTCCCTGCAGGCCTCATGTACAGCTCTTGCTAGGATTGGGGTTCCGTGTCAAATGGTTTGCAGTTGAAGGTTCAGGGTGTGCATCATGAGACACAGGTGGTTAGGAGCCTGAGCTTTTGAAGCCGCATTCGCACCCCAATCAACTACAAGCGTCGCATGACTGGGACCTGAACCATGCGCTTTTTTGATAGCGGCAGGCGCTGGAATATCACAAGAGGCGCAATTTTAGAGGCACGGAAGGAGAGCAAGAACCGAACCTGAAGCTTAAACTGGGTTGCTGTTCAGGAACTCAGTTTGAGTTACGGTATTGGGGAAACCCTTTTAATTATAGTACATATATATACCCGTTCTGACAACTTAATTCAAATTCCTTAACAGCAACCCAGTAAACCCTGCCAAAAAAACCTTAGCCTTGGGCCTGCCCAGAAACAAGGAGTTGATAGGGTTATACAGGGATTATATAGAGGTTCTCTAAGCGCTATTTAGGGATACAGGGATAATGGAAAAGAAAATGGAAGCTACGATTTAGGGTTTAATCCTTAGGGATAGTCTCCCCAATAATGGAGAATCAAATGGAAAAGAAAATGGACAATGAAATGGAAATTGTGTTTATGTAGGGGTTTATGGGGATTTGGGTTTCCCAAAACTAGGGGTACCATCCTGGGGGTCCCCGAAATAAGGACTATTGTATTTGGGGGTCTGTGTTGGGGTCCCTCTGTTTGGGGAAACTCTCCAATCAAGTTTTTGGCCCCAGAACGCAGTCGAAAAAAGGGATTGAGAGAAGATCCAAGTACGGGTACCATGAAATTGCCTGAATAACAGGATCGCTTTACCTAGCTAAGGGCTGCGACGCCGGAAACCCTGAGTTTGGGCTTCAGGGTTTTTGATTCACGGCTTAAGGCTTGGGTATGCATATTACAAAACATTAAAGTAAGGTTTGATGAATAGCATAAACTACAAGATAGTTGAAGTGTTTTACAAGTAGGCCACAACCTTGCTATAGCCCGCCTGTCTTTCCTTCCAATCTCAGGATCTTGCAAATTTCGAGTTTACAGACTACCCTCCCCCAGACAAGAACGAAAGCCACAAAAAACTCATAAACACGATTCTCCTCAAGAAAAGAGCCCTTATTGGCTTGCATGTTTGTCCGCGGGAGGGCTACATGTTGGGCTCAAAGCATAAGGCGCAAGGGCAACGCTTTAGAACAATGGCGGCTGAGGCACTACATTCATTCTGAGTCATATCCTTAAGCCCGAACTCCTTCCTGGATTCCTGTCCAAAATTTCAAGGCAGATAACTTAGACTCAAAACCTGCACGTGAACTCCAAAATACTAATCCTGAAATCCTACAGTGGTCCCTCACCCCTCACCCCTCAAAACCCCACAACCCCTTCAAGCTCCAGAAGCCACACCATGGAACCCCTGCCTTGATCGGAACTGTGGAAGCCTCAAAGGCTGGCACGCTGCAGCTCACCTGCCATCTTTCGCTTCAAATCGGATAGCGCGCCACACCCTAAACCCTTAGACCACTAAACCTCTAAATGCATGACCTCCTGAACCCCTTGAACCTCTAGACCACTAAAAAAAGAACAAACAACAATCCATCCCGCGGTTCCCTCTGCTTGGGGCTGCGCTATACCAAAATCCTCTCAACGCCTGTACAACTCCAGTTTCCATTTCATTTTTCTTGTTCTTTTGAAAGTGACTTTCCGTTGTACAGGTTGGGGCTGCCAAACATGCGAGCTTTAGCATCCATCCGGATCAGGTTTTGAGGGTGTAGCAACTAGGATCTGGACTTGAAAGCTTTTCAATTTGGTGTCAAGCTTGAGGATTAAGCCTTTGGCTTAGTTTGTGGGTTTGGAGAAGGTCTTCCGGGTGCTTCTCACATCATGACACGATGTGTACTTTTTGAGGTCGCCATAACCGGTTCCGACATTTACACACAAGCCTACACCCTCACCCCTGGACCCTTCACCACTAAAACCCTTTGCAATTGTAACGATTTGGTCTCCTAGCGCCCGGATGTGAAGATATAGTTGGTTCAAAGGCCAAGGGTTGCACATGGTTACACCAGTAATTTTGGCTTGCCTAATAGCTTCGAAGTTGGATCCAGCAGAACGTGCGACATCAAATTTGCTGGTAGAAGCTGGCTCTGGTGGCTCTTACAAACCTGAATATTTGTGACACCGGTGTCCCCATTAATACCCAACCGAATAAGATACTCATGATTGGGACTCATGGCACAAAAAATCGGACAAACAACGCAAAATCGAGCCCTTCCGCGCATTACCTAGACCTTGGGTTGCACTTATTGTTGGAAGCGGGTCCTTGTATAGCTACACCCTAAAAGCCAGCAAATCCAAAGCTGACGACTCGCACAGCTCTTCGGGCTCTTCGGGCTTGTGGCCCTAGAGGTAAGCTTTTTGGAGCCTCTAGAAACCTGGACCCTAGACCTGAGCGCTTCCAGGTCCACAGCCACAAGACATGCCCGCACTGCCGTCAGCTCGTCGCCGTACTTTCGTACTAGCTGGTGTGGGCACACCTCAGAAAAGGCGTAGTGTCTGAAAATTCAGAATTTAGTGTTGGGGTTTGGGATTTGGGGCTTGCCTGGAAGATTGGAAAGCAGCACCTCGGGGGCCTTGGTTTTGGCAAGCGCGATTTGGGAGATTGCCAAGCTTCAGGAAAAGTGACAAGGAAAGCTGATCCGATCATCAAGTTATAGTGGCACCGATTGCCGCAGGGCCTTTGTTGCAAACACTTTCCCTGACAAATGCTCCCCACCGGCCGACAAAGCACTCCGGCG
>CAJNIZ010019435.1:4007-16349 GCA_905231905.1 Symbiodinium pilosum
GGCTCCCTCCGCGTCTCCTGAGTCTGGCTGAACATGGCGTACTGCATGCATGTGTGCGCTTGCAAGCTCAACAAAGCTAAAAAGAGAACCACATGAGGTCTCCAGGCGTTCAATTTCTTGATGCACAATCTTGTTGAAGGTGTCATGATCGGTATACCTTCTGAGTTGGTGCATGTTGTGCATTTGTTCGCGGTGCAGGGCCTGTACTCTTGAGAGCAGAACATCTTGAAAACTCTCTGCACGGACCTGTCCTGACCTGGGAGACTCCATGGCATCTACAACTAGTTACCCCACCAGTCTACGCAAGCAGAGCTTTCACTGCTTCTTCCGAGCAAGAAGGCGGTTGCCTCTGCTGCGGGAACTGCAAGCTACGCCCCACCAACAAAATAAAACTTGAGCCGAGAAGCTTCGACGGTTTGTCTGACGGGTTTGATGGTGATGGTACTCTGGCGTACCACGAATACTCAGGCCTGGGGAAGATCGGGGCAAAACAGGCAAGCGGAAGCGCAAGAACGCAGCAGAGAATCGACCGCAATTACCAGATTGCCAAGTCTATCCCTGGTATGTGCCAAGAGCCGAGTGGAAGAGTTCGTTCAGGCTGCCGAACTGCAGAACTATATTCTCACAGATTTCGACGCTAATCAATGCACCCTTGGCAGTGAGCAATGGCGCAGCATAGATGGCTCTGTTTTGGGCTTCGGCAGAAGGATGGCTGTCTTGCCTGATTTGGTAGGTCCGGCTAGCAAAGCGAATGATAGCCCGGAGCGCGACCGCAAGCTCGACCTTGAAGACGGAGGCTTCGTTGGCAGTGAAGAACGAATGCGCTGCAGCACGGTAACTGCATGAGTCCAGTGGAAACGGCTCACTTGCAACGCGACAGAGAAGATCCCAGCTGCTCTCCGTCTCGGCCTGCGCATCAGCGCGCGCTGCGTCCCATTCCTGGGCTTCCTGCAAGAACTCCGACAGCTTACGCTGCTGCGCGTGCACAAAGACGTGCATCTCTTCCGTGCCATGGTCTTGAGCATAAGCTAATAGCGCTGCTTTTGTGGTCAGACCTTGTGAAAGAATGAGAGACGTGAGGTCAAGCTTGTTGAACCTGCGCTTCTTCTGTTCCTTCTCCACACCGGCAGCCGCTCGCTTCTCGGCTTCCTGCAGTAAGGCACCGTGAAATGTGGGTCTAATAAATAAGTTCGTCTAAATAGTGCGCGATGAGCCTAATGATGCGCATGCTAGCCAGGCACGAGCATGCCATCCAGATGTTGTAGGTAGATCGGAGCTTCGTTCTATTCTTATCCACCAGAGAGTCATCGATATTACCCCAACTTTTCAAGACCAGTCAGGAGTGGAAAGTACGTCAGGAAGGAGGCACTTGCGACTCAGCTCTGAGAACAACCTTGATGACGTGCATCCTCCTAGAGCTCCAGGCTCGCTTGATGAAGGCAGATGTGGATCCTCTGCTGTCCCTCAGCCAGCAAGCGGGCTGGCAGCAGACACACAAGACGTGGAAGTACCCATCCTGGCACGCGCAGGACAAGAAACTGCCCCCCACCAACGAGAGAAGCCCTATCTCACCAAGCCCTCCTGCCCTCCTCAAGACAGTCCAGGAGCTGATCGCAGAGGTTGTGAGGCCGAACTATGTCCACCGTTTCCACTCCATCCGACCCTGAGGGAGAGCTACAACACGGAGTCGGTAGTCATGTTGCTGACGCTGTCATTGAGGCCAGAGGCAGCCAAGCTGTACGACCTCTCCAAGGTGCTGGAGGACCAGTCGGCAACTCAGAGTTGAGCCCGCTAGCTGATGGGCACTCCGCCTCGAGTGCAGCTGGGCTGGCCACCGGACCAGCCGGGACTGATATCTTGCAACAGCTGCGGATACTGGGACATGACACCAATAGGGTGCCGAAACATAGTCTAGTGGGGACCGACGTTAAGCGGAGGGGGAAAACATCTGCGAGGGATCAAAGGAATGCCTCTGCAGTAGGACAGTGCATCCACGATCCACAGATCCACATGCAAACCACCACGCCAAAGCAGGTTTTACAGATGCGGCTGATGAACAGGCGGAATCAGCAGTGCTACCTCAACGCTCTGGTCACATGCTTGCATGGCCTCAGTCTAGCGGCCCACGGGCAAATTGGTACATTAGGGGTAGCCCTACATACCCTCTCACAACAGGAAGAGCTCGATATCCTACAATCGGAGAGGAGGGCGCCTGCCTCAGAGGATGGAGGAGGCCAACTCAGCAACACGACGTCGCTGAGTTATTGCATCACAAGGTCCGGCGATGCACGGTGAGTGGGCCGAGCATAGGCCAGCCCTTGAACAGCCTCACAGACTGGTTGACTGCTCCCCAACACAATCACACATCAGCTTGCATATGGGACGTCACCGCGAGCTACAGGAGATAATCAACTCATGGAGCAGGGACCGCAAGTGTCTACTCACTACTGCGCCTCAGCTTCTGATTGTCTCCCTTGTTAGATTCGCTTACAGCAGCCAACAAGCGCGCAAACTCAGACATTCAATCCGGCTAACAAAGACAATCAGAATTCTCTCCCATGGCGATGCCGACCCTGCGGCCCCAGGTGCAATCCAGCCTGAGCTGGAAAGCCGAATTTCCTTTCCCTGCTCACGCGACTACTTATGAGCTCCTGGGGGGCATCATACATATAGGTGACCAAGCTCACACGGGACATTACCGTGCTTTCACGGTTATCCCTGACACGAATAATGCGGGTCCTGAGCTCTGTCACCGAGATATCATGATGCATGATGACAACATCGCCCCTAGACCAGCCAACAAGGCTAATCTTGCACAGATTGCTTCCAATGTGTATGTCCTTGCTTTCAAGCAAGGTAGCAGCAACTAGCCCGGGCTCTTCGGAGCGGCTAGTGTACTTAGCATGCTCAGTGTTTAGGCGCCATGCGCCTGGCGCGGGGTACACAAGCTACCCGTCCAAACACTGGACCAGCGCCCGCCAGACTCGAGTCACTCGTGCGGCGTGTGAATGAATGAAAAAGACAAACCGGCGCGCGCGGGAAGCATTTGGAGTGCACGCCCTGTGTTGAGGTGCTGAAGCAGTGCTGTAATCAGATTTCTTCATGAACGGTGGTCAGGGGAACGATTGCTAAAGTCAACAACCTTTTGGTTGCGTGTTTGCTGCACGGGCTAGGGACCTCAGGAAAAGGCTGCAACGCCCTGCCAGTGCAGTAAAGCCGTGTAGAGTAGGATTAAGATAGGCCAACCACTTGAGTGGCTTGTCAAAGCTGAGGTGGATGGATCCCCATTGTCACCATCGGCAAAAAGATGTGTGTGCACTGGAGGGATTGCAATTTTTATATGATCAGACATGTTTTGGAATACTTGGACGTTGATTGTTTGCGAAGATGGATTTTTGATAATCAGTTCTGCCACTTGGCTCAAACCACCACTGCTTTGGATAATTATATTCGAAGCCAGTTTGCTCAAGTTTGGAAAAGAAAGATTGACTTCGGGGCACTGTGGCCGAAGTGTATGTAACAGCGATTGCCATTTTTGGCAACCTGGATATGGCAGAGCCTTAGTGCAGCCGTGGAAAGTTTTTGAAAGAGAAGAAAAGAGAAGACACAAAGAAAAGGGCACCGACCCGTGAAGCTACAGCCAGCCTTGGCCCGGATGAATTTTCCTGCTTGGAATTTCCCGAGTGGAACGAAAATCCAGTCTGCAGAAAGGATTGCAGCTACTGTCGAGATTGCTCGTGTGTCGGACAAGAAGAAATCATATCAGTTGCGCGTGCGTACGTTGCGCCGCCCAGTGGAGCTCGGAGGAAGATTTTACCGAAAGGGAAGGACAGGCTTTGGAAAAGCTATCCTGACGACAATTGCGGAAGACTCAGCGAGAGTGGCAGATAGCTGAATGAAATTTGGAGTAGGATGGAAATGGAGTTGAAGAAAAGTTTCACGCGAGATTTGTTGCGCAAAGAGAAATAGAGAGCGCAAATGAAGTGAGACTATTTGATGCTTGGATTGTGAAAGGTTGTTGAATGGTATGATGATGTTGCTGAATGAAGTTTTTGTATGATGTCGTTTTGATTGAAGGTTGGTTTTGAGCATATTAAAAAATTGGATCACTGCACTTCGCAATGAACATGAACAGTTTTCTAAACTGCATGGGCCAACATGACTTGACCATGAAAGATGAATCCTGAGTGGAAGCAAAATAGCTAAGTTTCACCAAGCAGAGTGAGAGAGGATCTAATGGGTGCAAGTGTGCCAAAGATAAACAATTTGCTCTGCGTGAACCTTGCTGAAGCAGAGTTGGGCTCTTAATCCCATAATTGCGGGTGAGATGGTGGGTTGCATACCACTGAGAGTACATGCACCGGCATGGAAACCAGTTCGTGGGAACGAAATCACATGAATCGGATTTGGATTGTGTCTACAGCGAACGAACTTTTAGACAAGGTGTTGGAATATTTGGCACCCATGAGACCTACCTGAGATGAACCCATCGCAGTATATATGTTTTTTCCTCAAGCCCGATATTGCAGTGCTTTTCAGCTCAAGAGAAAAGTGCCCAGAAGAGTTTTGCCGTTGAATTCGGAGCCCAAATCTTCAGATGAGCCTGCCCTAGTGAAGTTTTGCCCCACTTGTCTTGTAAGGCACCTTCTCTCACACACAGGCTTTGGTTCCACGGCTTCCAACGTCAGTTTATGCTCGGATTCAGTTTGCGCAGCCGTTTCATGTAGGGGGAATCATGATGGAGTCTCCAGCCTGCTGAGGCTTCAGCGCAGAGTTTACTCAGCGCAACAAAAACCAAAAGAAAGTCCCTGTTAGCAGTGTTTATGTACGCGTAGGGTTTAAAGCAGTGCAGTTTGTGCAGATTTCCATTGTCATCCTCATTAGACGGAACCCCAAAGTGACCATATTTCTTGGAGATCACCATATGCACCCTACGCATTGTATCTTATCTGCAGCGAAACGTTTGTCCAAGTTTTGGTTGTGCTCAAAGATTGTGCACGTCATGGCTGCATTCTCTGGCTCAAAACTTTGCCAAGGGCTTGAGTCTCAGCGTGTCTTTGTTGGGTCAGCGTTCTCAGATAACTTGATATTTGGTGACGCCCGATCGTGTGATTAGTTGACGTTCAAGTATGTCGTGAGATCCATTTTGAAGGTTCACTTTCCGCAATGCAGCCGCAGGAACAAAAACTAGGAACAAACAACATGTGCTGGTAGACGCGGACTTCAGGGACACTGTAGCGTGGGTTCCGCTTTACTTTACAAACGTCCATCGTGATGGGCAAGTACGTTCTGGACTCAGAGTTTCCAGCAATTTCTTGCCAGCAAAACGTGGGTACCAGCAAACAAGTGTAGTTACTTTGGAGTACAAAATTCGGGGCAATGTGAATTCAGCAGGGTCGTTTTTTTTAGCAACGTTTTCAGTCATCCTGGTGCAGTGGGGTCTGGGTTTTGCTTTGGGAGTTTACCGGAAATCAACCAGGCTTCAGGCTTCCAAGGTTCGAAAGGTCCCTGGGCCCATGGGGTCAAGGTTCAGGGCCCCCGGTTGCAAGTTCAGGTTGCAAGTTTTCTCGGGAAGAGTTTTAGTCAGTTTTATGTTTCAGGTTTAGAAGATTGACCACTAAATTTCAATGTGGCCTGAACACAGTGGCTGCGAAGAGTTTGACGGCGAAGGTTCCCGTAACATTGCGCGCGGCAAGTGCTGGGAGCTACCTCAAGCTTCAAAACCGAAAACACTTTGGTGCGCTGAAGTGTTAGCCGGTGGTTTGTTCGATTACCAAACCCAAGATGCCATTGACATTTCATGATGCCGTCACTCCCTGGTCAGTGCGTTTCAACCCTGCCGCGTGTTGATGCCCGTATCCGGTTGGAAATGCTAGACAGTGCCTCCAAGTCTTTTGCTTCCATGTTTGCGGTTGATTAGGGGTATTCATGCCCTTGAATATGGCTTAAGTTGCATATCTTTCATCATCCCTCACCCTTAAACCTTAAGCCTCTGGACCCCAAACTTCCCTAACCGAAGCCTGCCCGCAATCTTAAGCCTGTACCGCTAAGCCACTTCCTTCCGCCTTGCTCAGGTCAAGAAGACTAAGGTAGCCAAAACAAAATCCACCACGAACCGAGGGCCAGAGTCATGCATGTGTTGTGTGTTGCGCGATTGAGAGTTGAAGGTTTAAGGCCGATAGTGTAGAGGCCTTAGGGTTTATGTTCTCGGGGGTTCAGGGTTCAGGGTGTAAGAGGCTTAGAGGTCACCGTGGAGCGTCAGAACTTCATGTTTGGGACAGTCTACGGGCAATGCAGTGAGCAAATGATTGACACGACAACATTAGATATCCTGGAGTGCCGTACGCCTCGGGAAGTATGGTAGTTCAGTACAGCAGCAAAAGAGTGTCAAGCAGGAATATTCAAATATCAACAAATTCTAAATCACATCCTGAGCTTTACAGCGTTGATCCGTGGTAGGTGGCGGCTTAGGGTTCAGGATTTGGCTCATATTTCAGGGTATGAGTCCATTTTGTGTTTTTTTGGGAATATGACGATAGTTGCAGCCATCATATGGGCACGCCACCAAGTTCCAAAAAGACCTATTTGGGACTCCCTATAAAGGACAATGTCCTTGGTGCCCTTATCATCCCTAGGGTATTCGTGGCCCCCCATCTCAGGAAGCTCTCGATGGTGTGCCTTTGCAAAGATCTGGCCCTTCCGTAATCATAAACACCCCCAAACGCCCATAAGGAATATCCACCCGTGAGGTGGTGGCAGTTCATTGAGGATGTCAATCAATTATTCGGAGGGTGGTGGGGTCGATTGTTTTGTGGAACGGATTCACATGTTTCTTCGTGCTCTTGCACTGGAAAGCGCTAGAGTATCTGCACTACGCTCATCCATGAAAATATAAAATCTCAGTTAAAAGGTTTGTTGTCAACCTCGTTGCTGCTGAGGGTTTAGTCTAGAGGAAAGGTGTATTAACGTTACAAATTTACCGTCAAAAGGGCATCATGGGGGTTCTTGCAAGGGCTTCTCATTCTGGGAAAACCTTGATTCTGATGACGCCCTGAGGGTAGAGCGCAGTGAATAGACTCCTTGACCCTCTTTAAGGAATGAGCCACATAACAATATTCCTGGGGATAGTATCAGGCCACTGCACGATCCATTCCTTGGTTCTTGACCGAGCGATAGCGAAGCCTAAAGGCCCAAACCTTAAAACAGCAGCGAGTACATTTTCATGCTTTTCAGGCTTGGTTCCAGATCATGGTTCTTATTGCTTGTGTGGAGGAGTTGTGTGCATGTGCAGGTTCGCAGGCATTTCTAGCAGGATGGTTGCATGCTTGCCGATTGACGATTTTTCTACATGTTTTTTTCTTTGGCTGATTGAAGAAGTACACCAGGTCGGGTAAATGGGCATTCCTCAATGGCCAACCGCCAGGGCCGTAAAGGTCGAGCAGAAGCGCAAGAAGGCACAAACTATTGGGTTGCTGTTAATTAACTTAAGTGAAGTCACGATACTACGAGTACATAGCAAACAAGTTCCTGACCAGCAGCCAGGCTAGTCTGGGGTGACTCTTTTGGGATTGCTTTAATGCAGTGTCATCATCAAGCATGTACCGCTGGGTTCCTATTTTTATACAGGTCCGTGTACATTG
Organism: Symbiodinium pilosum; assembly: GCA_905231905.1. NCBI lineage: Eukaryota > Dinophyceae > Suessiales > Symbiodiniaceae > Symbiodinium > Symbiodinium pilosum. The sequence goes on from CAJNIZ010019435.1 coordinate 11,648, forward strand.
AAACTTTCAAGACTTGATTTAGGCAGGCTTTGTACTTGCTACTTGGAATCTAGAATCAACCTGAGTGCATTTGAAGATGGTAGGGTTTCCGTTTGCTTCTGCTAAGTTGAGTTTTGCTGACATTCGCATATCCAACTTTTTGAGGCAGAAGCCTCAAATCCAGCCCCTGATCCCCAGTTTTGGCATCCGCTGAATGGCAAGAAGTTTCCTTGTGTACTTCAATATAGTTATTTTTCATGCAACCACTCACACGCATTGGGTGTCCGTTACATACCTATGATCATATCTTCCTTGCTATACGGATTCGCGCGAAGGAGGCGCTTAGGGTTTTGGAATCCTGCCTGTTACATTCCCTTCGTCTTCCCTGTATGTCTCAAAGTCTGTGCTGGGCCTCAATACGGGGTGGTGGTGGTCATCATATTGTAGTATATCCCAGAATGCTGTGCGCGTGTGTTTGCATGCTTTGGCGCTTTTCCTGGTTTAGGCTACCAGCTCGCTTTTCGCAGAGCTCCGGTATTGAGGACAAGGGTGTATGTAGACTCAAGCGTCTGGTACAGGGAACAGATTCCTGAAACGTAAACTTTAAACTGTACCTCCCTAGCATGAAAGGGGGGGTCAGCAGGCGCAACATAAAATGCAAAGTAGCTGCCCTCAACTGGGAAAGTACCCGCGCCTTTATGTTTGAGTTGCCAGTTTATACAGATCCCAATTTTTGCCAGCTTTGGAGTGGCAATCATGAGGCGAAATTTGGTATGGATCTCTGAAAGCCTGAACTCTGAACTCTAAACCTTAATTCCTAAGCCCCAAGCCCTACACCTGTACAGAGTTTTTCATGCACATGTGGGCAGCTCGTTGGCAACCAAATCCCTGCAGGGCAGTTTCCGCAGTTTCACAACTAATTGCCCTTGGAGGTTCATGGGTGGTTGTATATGTACGGGTCATAATTCCGTTTAAATTAGGCTGTTAAATTCATCTGTGAACTGTGAACCTTGGAGGAAGGTTTGAGGGAAACATAGCACTCCCTTTCCGAGCGTGCATAAAGCCATCTATAAGCTGGGGGCACCATGTGATGATCATCTGAAAACCGGCCAGCCTTGTTTCGAACGAGGTCACTGCTGGGGTTTGTTTCAAATTACAAATTCGGGCAAATGAGAGATTACTACTTCAGAATAGGCCCTAAACCCTAAAGGACAATTTCAGATGGGGGCCTTAATATTGGCTTCACATTACGTAATTATCCCCCCGCTCCGACTGAACTATCTCCATTTCGTGGGTGGCCCCGGGATAATGATGCCAAAAATGTATGTAGGGACATCTATATGGACCCAATAAAACTCTACCCTCAACCCTAAACCCTAAACCCTAAACCCTAAACCCTAAATCAGTGATTCTGGGTTTAGGCCCAGGCTCGAAGGACTTGTGGAGTGTGTGGCTTCAGCGATGAAAATCAAACTTGCCGCCTGATGAGGCCTTAGTGTGAGGGTTTAACAGCATATTCCTGCTGTGCACGTGCGAAGAATGCTGGTCTCATCGTTCAGGCATGCAGTTGAACGCCAAGGAAGTGCGCAGCTGCTAAACGTCACATTTTCGGCCATTCCTGGCTCAAGCTCCCAAATTCTTTATGAGGTAGATAAGCCCAGGATGGCATGTTTTCACATGTGCCCCCTTGCCCGCGTGGTGGGGGTCTGCTGTGGATAAGCTTTCTGTAACATTCGTTTGGCTGGTCACTAGCCGCCTCTTCAGGATTGGATACAGTGCCTGCTGACGGATGCCAGAAAAGGACATGCCTCGCAAGATCCGGAGTTCGCCGGCCAGGCGAAAGCGTAACCGCTGGCGAGCAACCAAGTTTGCTTTGAAAGGGGCCATCGCTGCACTTCTGTGTTTGAAAGTTCGGGGCGGTGCTGTTCCAGTGCTACACCATCGTACAGACGAGGCAGACTCTGATGTGTAGGTGGGGTGGGCCACAGGGATACTGCCTCACACGACTTTTGCACTGTGGTGAAGACGTTGGTGCAGACATCGGGTGTGTCTGTTGCGGAGTACTTGCGAGCTTGGGCTGGCAGCACTGAGTTTTGCACAAACCGACAGCGCAATCTTCTGCCAGTTCCAGCCCTGGAGTCTTGGCCAGAGAGCATCAGCACGGGGAATGTTCTTGCTTCAGACTGTTTTGAGTTTACGAACCTTTGCATAGGAAGCCTGAATTGCATGGAGACTGGGTTAAAACCTCTCCCGGCCCCAAGAACTCTGCGCCGACAAGCCACCTGTCAGCAACATAATGTGCAACTGCATGTGGCATCACGAGTCGTGGGCTTCTTGAGCAACCTTAACAAGACTTTTGGGCGGTCCTTGCCTTGGAAGGGGGCGTTCATTGAAGCAGAAAGGATTGGCGCATCCTGTTATGAAGACATTCGTGGAGATGATGTCGACCTGCCTGAAGCTGCCGCCACCTGCGATCCATGTAGTTTGATCAGCGAGTCTTTGCGTGGAAAAATCTCAGACCCCAGCATCGTGTTTCCGACTAAAGGAACTGTTGAGACGCCTGCTGGGCCTACTTCCTCAGCTCGCTCAGAGTACCTCAAGCTCACAGTGCGTGAGTTGTTGTGTGGGAAGCTGTGTTTGCGTTGCAACGTGGAAGGAATTGCTGGCGTTTTTGCTGCTGGAAAGTCAGGTGGGAGACAGCGAAAGATATGGAACGGCTCAGCTGTGTCAAATCTTGCTGCCAGGCCGCCAAGACCTCATCGCTTGGCAAATCCTGCCAGTTTTCTGGAGCTCGAAGTGCGATCAGAGAGACCGCTGCTGTTTTCCAAGCGGGACGCTTCCACTTTCTTTGACACGCTCAAGGTTCCAGATGCTCTGCAACCATGGTTTGGGCAGCCTCCTGTTCAAGTCAGTGAACTACTCATTGCTGGCTTGACAATGCAACAGATCAAACAGTTTTGCATTGAGTGCAGTGCTTTTGGATGATTCCACGTGGCTGTACCCAACGCATGTTGTTTGGCCGATGGGTTTTGCATGGTCTTCTGCAGTTGCCCAGGACACGACAGTGGCCACTGCTCTGCGTGCAGGGATTTTGGGAGAGAACATTCTATGCCCTGATCATGACCCCCCGGCTTGCCAAGAGGAGCTGTGCATAATTGCCACGGATGACACAGTGCTTTTTCATAGAAGTCGTGAAGTTGGTGCGGCCACGCTGGCTTCCCTTGACGCGGCTTTTGAACATAATGGCATCCCAACGAACAAGGCGAAGGACGTCACCTTAGCTTCAGAGGTTACAGCGTTGAGTTGTGACCTCTTCAATGACCCTGCAAGGGCTGAACCAGCTGCAACACGCTTGGGGAAAGCTTTGTGCCGCGCGCTGGACCTTTTGACGCATCCTTCCGCGAGCCCCCGTGGTGTCCATGCTCTGCTCGGAGTGTGGCAATGGTTTGGGCTACTGCAGAGGGGGTTTTTCAGCATCTATGACAGCGTCTATGATTTCGTGCGCTTGGAGCCAGAGTTTGGAGTAAAACCTTTGCCCAGCAATGTCATCAATGAATTCCTTACTACGTTGCTTCTGTCTCCATTGCTAGTGGCCAGTCTGGACAGATTTCCTTTGCCACTGCTTGTTGCTACAGACGCTTCCCCTGATTTTGGTTTTGGTGTGGCTGCCAAACGTTGCTCCCCAACAGAAGCTGCTGAAGTGTGCCGGCTAGCTGAAAGGCGTGGGGACTACGTGCGCCTCACTGCAAACTCAGAGGAAGTAGAGGTCCCACGTTTGGGAAAGCCGACGTTGCTGAAGTGTGCCCAGGCAGACTTTACCACTGTCATTTCAAGTAAGGCGAAGGGCAAGGCACATTCTGGAGTCCTGGAGACGCACGGATTCTTGTTGGGCTTGAAGTGGGTGGTTCGCAGTGCCAAGCATCACCATTGCAAGATCCCTTTTTTAGTTGATGCCAAGGCAGTGGTAGGTGCAGTTGCAAAAGGTCGCAGTTCAGCTCGGGCTTTCCGCACGTTGCTGCGTGCTATAGCTGCCTACACCCTGGCTGCAGACGTGCTCCTAAGACTGGTCTACATACCTAGTGAGTCCAACCCAGCTGATGCTCCATCCCGAGGCAAGAAGCGTTGGCCAGTCAACAGGCCTCCAAGAGTGTCTCACTTCAAGCCTCGGCGCTCTTGGGCGAAGAGCAAGAGCCGGCTGCTTGAACTCCGGAAACAGTATTGATAGTATTCTGCTTGTTTGTGAAGAACCTCGAGTTACAACTGGGCTTCAGTTGGCATTAAACTTGGAATTCGTTTGAGCTGCTGCCACTGACGTTCTACCCAAAGTTACCGGGCACAACGCAAGAATGTGGGCTTTGAGGGCCCAGGTTCCTTTGACCAGCTGCTGGAGAGGCTGCGGTGCTGTTGCTTTGAGTGAGGACTTCCACGATCGGCTCCATTCGTGACGAGTGCAAGCTCGGCGGTCCTGCCATGCCCAGCTATGGACCCATCGAGTTGGGATGTTAGACAGAGCTTGTTGCATGATTTCTTTCTTTCAAGCTGTCACGGTGACTTGCTTTCTACTTGTCGCCAGGGCGGGGTTGTGGGCTCTGAAGGAGCTTCTGAGGCTGTTGTTCACAGCTGCTTTGTTGCTCACAAACTCTACCCTGCAGTGGCAGCAGGCTTGTGAAAACAGGCGCGGGGCCACACGGGGGCAAGCTGACTTGAGTGCCAACACAGGAAT
>CAJNIZ010019435.1:16449-72077 GCA_905231905.1 Symbiodinium pilosum
CTGACTTGAGTGCCAACACAGGAATTAGGGTTTAGGGTTTAGGGTTGAGGGTTGAGGGTTTAGGGTTTAGGGTTTAGGGTGAGGTACAGCAGAATAGTAGATAATGTTGACTTCTCATTAGGAACGACCCACACTTACAAAAAAAAACGCCGCAGGAACACACGCACAACAAAACCTGAGAGTATCTTGATTTCTTAGGGACCCGTTTTGGAATCCCTATCATCAGGATTTTGGTATTTCGGGGTCCACGTTGGGGTTCCCCTGTTTATGGGAAACTACCACGTTTCTCATCCCGCATCCCAATGCTAAGGCTTCAGCCTACAATCCTTAACCCTACACACTCAACCCTATGTAGCCCCATATATATATATACATATACAGGGCTACTTCTGTAAACAACCTCAGACTGCCTGTTGAGGTTCGGGCTCGGGCTAAGGCTGCAAAGCAGAAGCGCCCGGGCGCCGGCTGGTTCAGGAATTCAGGGTTTAGGGTTCAGGGTAAGGTTTTGGGGCTGTATGGCTTAGGTTAGGGTGCAAGGTAGAGGGTTCAAGATTCCACGTGCAGGGTTCATGGCTGAGGGTTTAGATGTGTAGGTGTGGAGCTTAGAGTTCAGGACTTCAAGCTTTTGACTTTAGAGTTGGGTTTGTGGGCTTCAGTGTTTGTGTTTGAGGTTCAGGCTCTGGGTTTCGGGTTCTGGGCTTGTGGTTCAAGTTTTCTGTTTGGGGTGTTGCATGCAGGTTCACAGCTTGGAACCTACAAGTCATGGGGCTAGGGTTTAGGGTTTTGACGAGCACCATCATGATTGCTTTCATCCCTCATCCCAACTCTCTATGAGTCAAGCGAAAGACATCCTCTAACGACAGCTATTCACATTTTTTTTATCAGATTGCATCCTCCCATTGCTTCCTAGTGTCGTGACAATTTCACCCCTCTCGTTGTTCAGCTAAGCTAATGCGCAGCGCCCCTGTCCGTAACCTACTGAAACATGGTTTGGAAGTCGCTTGAGGACTGGTGTGGGGTCTTTACGTTTAGTTTAGTGTTTCGGGGGACTTTCTTACCCCTGCTTTGAAATCCCAAGCTCGTTAATTAGGATTAAGGGTTCCCACCTCAATCTAGTGCCATGTTTCTTAGATGAATGTTTTTAGTTAGGCGGGTTAGGGGTTCTGTGCCAAAAAAAACAGTGCTCTCAGCCTTTTGTTGCCCTCGAAGTTTATAGATCGGGTGATTCCCCCTTGCAGTAAGGCGCCGAAAAGGGTTCCCTTAAGCGGTTCTTATATGTCCTGTTACCTCTCGTGGTCACTGCTACTGTAGGGAGGTAATGCACTTTCAGAATGCATTTTTTGCTGGATGTAGCGGCTACTGCGGCAGAGGTTTGTCGTGTTGCATGGTGCAGTAGTGTAGTGTAGGCCCTTTCTGGTACAGCGTAAATGATCCCGACTTACCTGCTGAATCCCTTGATTTATGGTGCGCGGGGTACCTGAATAGGGACCAAACAAGCCTCAACTAGCCTTTAACTATCCCTGATCCTCTATCTTGTCCTGACTAAGGCGCCCATAACCCCCCTCCCTTACACCCTCCTCCACATCCTAGACATTTCAACCTTGCACCAGACATCTGCAGCCCAAAAAGGAAAAGTTTTTTCCCTATCTACAGTGAGAGCACGAATCCTATGAGTCATCCGGAAGATGGGCATCTAGAACATGAAGCTTTCTATTGGCCACAAGAATTGTTTTTTGGAAGGTTTCATGTGTCCGATCCCCGATCTCTAGACCGCAAGCCTTAAATCCAGAGCCCCATTCCTCAACTGTAAGCAGCACTCCCATTCCTTAGATCTCGAAAACACCCTGAACCCTAAAACTTCTTTTCTGTTGACCTTGCAGATTAAGGACCCTTTTCTGGATGTGGTGAGCTTTCGGGGTTGTGGGTTAACCCTACGCCCTACACCGAACCCCCCAAGCCCTAAACCCTAAAGAAGGGTTTGGAGTTATTTGGGTTTGAGGCTAAAGGATTTCGGTGTGAGCGTGTAGGGATGGCTTTAACTGGGTTGCTGTTGAGGAACTTACATTAAGTTACCGTAATGGACATATGGTAAGTACTAGGGTTTTCCCCCAATACAGTTATTCAAATTAAATTCCCGAACAGCACCCAAATAAGGTTTAAACATCCACCGCAAAGGCTTGAGGGTCCCGGGTCTGAGTGTCAAGCCTCAAGCCCTAAGCCCTAAACCCTAAACCCTAAACCTCAGAATCCCTAAACTTCAACCCTACTCTCGAAGTTCTAAACTCTCGACCCTTGGGCATAGGCCCAAAATCCTTCGCCCTCAACCCTAAGCAGTCAACCCGAACCCTCAGTCTGTTAACCCTCAATCTACCACCCTTAGATCCTCCACTCTGAGCCCTACACCCTGAACCCTAAACCCTAAACCCTAAACCCTAAACCCTAACCCCTAAACCCTAAAACCTAAACCCAAAATCCTAAATCCTCCACCCTAAGCCCTCAACCCTCAACCCTTGTGGAGCAGCGACGTATCGGCTCCAAGTCTTCCGCGCGCAATCTCCCGGTTTCGGCTTAAAAACAGCGACTGGGCGGTTATAAAGACATTGTAAGGGTTTAGGGGTTAGGGTTTAGGGTCTAGGGTTTAGGGTTTAGGGTTTAGGTTTAGGGCTTAGGGTTTTCCACAAGGATCCATGAGGTTATCCAGGAAATTTCTAGACCTTCAGGATATCTAGGGGCTAAGTAGGACTATACATGGATGTATCTGTATGTGCTATGCATATATAGGTATGTGGAGCTTCATGATTTAGGGCGTAGGGCTTTTCCATCCCCTAAGCAAACATGGAAACCCCAGAGGGACCCTGTCAGGGCTACGGTCCGTTTTTCATGGGGCTTTCTCGTGTTCCATTTTTTTTTGAGCAGGCTGATGCTCAAGGTATTTGGGGTTTAGGGTGATTGCTCAACATCGTGACATTTCTTGTTTTTGGTTCATGTTAATTAATTATGTCAAAGTACTCCAAGGGGCACTCCAGGTAGGTGGCATGTCAAGGATGTATAGTCCCCTTAAGTAGATAGAATATGGCTTTCCAGTGCAGCTGGTTCTGATCTATCAGGTTACTGCAGTTTTTCGAATATCTCAGGGCACTGTAAACGACGGAGGGCGCAGTGTGTAGACTCTTGGGTATATGTTGCTGTTACTGCTGTGTGTGGGGGAGAAAAACTATCCGGAGATCCGACTTCTGGCAAATTTTCGGCCTCAGCCTTACACCTGACGCCTCACAACCCAGATCACCAACCAAACCCCTACACCCCCAAAACCCTGAGCTTTCAACCCTCAACCCTATGCCCGAAACCCAAAGCCCTAAGCCCTGAGCCTACACCCCCAACCCCACATGCTAAATCTTAGGCCTGAAAAAACCTAAAGCTCTACACCTTAAACCCGCACCCAAAACCCTAAACCTGAAGCCTCTAACGCTATGCACCACACCTGACATCCTCAACCCTACAACCATACACCAATATCGGAAAATCAAATTGCAAAAGAACATAGAACATGAAGTGGAAACCCTAAGTCTCTTACATAGGCCATACATGGTTTACATAGGGCTTTTGCACAGCACCCCAATGCTGGAAAGGCAAGTGGAACAGAAAAGGGAAAATTAAATGGAAACGTAGGTCCCTTAAAAGGGTTCAGGTCCCTACATTACTTACTCCGTATAATATAAACCCATGCGTAAACCCAGTCTCCATTCTTTTTTTGACTTGCTGTTTCCTTTGATTCTCTGTTCTTGGTTCAAAACCCTAAACTGCCTATACCCCAAATTGTAGTTTCCCTGGTCTCTTCCTTTCTCCCTATAATAACCCCAATCTAACCCTAATATGATATTGTACTTTTCCATCTTCTTTTCCATTTCTATGTATGACCTAAACCTTAACCCCTAAATCCTAAACCTTAACCCCTAAACCCTAGACCCTAACCCCTAAACCCTAAACCCTAAACCATTAAACCCTTAAACCCAAAACCCTTAAACCCTAAACCCCAAACCCCTGTACAGGGAACAGTAACTAAACTTGGAGCCAAGGCTGAACCCGGAGAAATGCCCGAGTCCCGGAGTTGGGGCTGGGTATGCAGGGCTTCTGTTTGTTTGTGTTTTTTTTTGTTTAATTTTAGTTGTGGGGCTTGGGGTTCAGGGTTTAAGGTTTTTCCCAAAATCAGGTTAACATCTACACATCCCTTCATAACCCCAAAGAAGATCTAATCGTACCTGGACCTTAAACCTCCTGTTTACACCCTGAACAGAAAACCTGATAGGATGGCTTCCTCACCAAGCATGCTATGTGGAGTGTACAAGGGGTAAGGGGGATGGCGGGGGGCAAGATGTTTGGTTCTTCTTCAGACACCCCCAGTTCCTCAAAATGGCGTTCTGAACGCAGCTACAGCTCAAAATGCCCCTTAACTTGTCCCATTTGACAGAAATCTTTCTTCATTACTTGACCTGCAAGCTTGCAAGCTGTTCAGTCACAATATCTAGCTCCATGGCGGGATTCTGGGTGAGATGGGGGGTATGGGTTTGGAGTTTAGGATTTAGGGTTTAGGGCCTTAGGGACAAGGGTTTAGGGGTTTATATGGGTTTGCAGTTTAGGATTTAGACATAAACCGTAGCCGAAATGATGGAGTGGAGGATTTTGGGCTGTGGGCCTTCAGCATGTAGGGCACGGAGTTTGGATGTTTGATCGTCCTTAGCTTGCAGAATTTGCCATTCTGGTAACATTGAGCTGCCAGTATTGCCATCCTGAGCGAAGCCTCAAACAGCCGTTCTTTGTATGAGATCTGGGCTTCGAACATGGAAGACCACATGTGATCTGATCGACAAGATTCAACAGGAGAAGTTGCCAGCCTAGACCCTAAACCCTAAACAGTCCTCATCACATATCATTCCAAGTTATGCCGTCAACCGTCCACAGTGGACTACCCGTAACCCTACCTCAAAATCCAAGGCTTGAAGCCTAAAGCCTGAACCCCATACCTACAAGGTTCCTGAAAATGATTTCAAATTTCTGTTACCTAGAATCCTAATATTTAGCTGAAATTATAATTTGTAAATCCCTTAGAGGTACTGCAAGCACTGAACCCACAACAGACGAAGCCAGGAGGCCAAAACCCTGAATCCCTTTCTCTTTGTCAGTAGTGTCTGGGTTGCAGGACCAGATTAATAGCAGCCATGTTCAACCGTATAAGGGTCTCCGTTTTCTTTTCATGTCCTTCATTGCCTACTTACAGCCAGCAAGCCATCTAACAGCCACCTGAAGGACGAAGGGCGAGAATTCTCCGCTGGTAACAGGCCCGGCAGCCCACCAGTAGGACAGATGTTCATCGACCCTTTCACGGTTCGCGTCAGTATTGTGCTTTCAAACTTGCGGGTCCCCTGTTGAGGGGTATGGACTTAGTGTTGTCACCATTGTTGTTTCTGTCCGCATAAAGCACGGCTGGGTTCACGAAGCATCTCGGTCACCATCTATGACCACACAGTAATATGTGAGATTTGGCCATAGACACTTGAGGCGAGGAGTGGGACACAGCCAAAACACACAGGAAAACACATTTCTTTAGTTCGCAATTGTTGTTGATGGGTTGCTTGCACGGGTGCCCAGCAAAACAGAAGGCTAGTTGGAAAGATTACCACATGGCAGGCACCTATTGTTTGCGAGATGCCTGCTATTCCGGAAACTCAGACCCCAATACCCCGAATGCTAAAAACCTTACGCCATACACCCTAGACCCTAAACCTAAACCTCAATGGAATGATACCTTCCCAAAGGCCCCGACCAGAAATGCCCCAGCAAGACTGTGGTTCTCACAGGGGACGGCCTAGGTTTAAGATTGTCCCAGTACGAGGCCCCCTCAGCTTTTCGACGACTGAACTCAAAGAAAAATGTTTGAGGAGCAGCTAGTACGACTCCTACTAATTATCTTACTAGTGGTTGCTAGAGAAGAAGGGAAGATAATCCCTGTATAATCTCCATTTTATACATATATGTCTTTCCTGCTAATTCCCGGTAAGTGCTTGTTGTTTCAAGGTGGAATCACCCAAGGTTTAGGGTTTAGGGAGTCTGTGCTCAGTCGCAATCAAGAAGGAACAGATCCAGTCTCCTCAGGCTTAACTTAGATCCGAATCTGTAAGCCCCATGCTTAAAACCTCAACACGGGATAGATAGATAGATAGGTAGATAGATAGACAGATAGATATAATGGGGAGATAGGCTTAATGGAAAAGAAAATGGGAACTACTACATTACAACACGGCATATATTTTCTAAGCTTCAAAAACCCATAGCAATTCCAGACAAGACAGGAAAGCCTGCATACTAATATCCTGGAACCACAACCCCCCTCCAGTCCTCAAACCCTCGTCCCTAAATCCTGTACACCCAGACGTTGGAGAAAAAGGTCCAATAGATATTTGTACACCCTAACCCTGAACCCTGAAGCCTGTAAACCCTCCCATCCCTAAAACCTGAACCTTGTGTTGCAAAAGGCCCTGTTCGAGCCATGTCCTCAGCCAACTGTTTCACTGAAGTATATACTTGTGCAGGTTCACGGCAGCTCTATTTGGGGTCATTGGGATAATCTTTGGACTCTGCAAGGGGGAAAAAAGAGGGACAACGGAAGATGATCTGTAGGTATGAGTGGGGTTCTAAGCCCTGTAAAGAGAGTTGTAGCTATAGTTCTTCGATTTGTAGGTCCTCTTGCAGCTAGCCGTGAACACGCCGATCAGATGTAGGGCTTCGGGTTGAGGAGTTTTGCACTTTGGGTTATCGCGTTTACGGTTTCGGTCTTAAGGCTGTACGGGGCCTGCAGAGGCTGTCGTGGGGACTTGACAGGGTATAGAGGTGTTTAGACTTTTAGCTTTAGGGGCTGCAGAGTCCTGGGTTCTTCTAGCTAAACCCTAAACAGTAAACCCTAAACCCTAAACTCTAAACTCTAAACCGCGTTGGCGGTTTAGGATTCTGGGATGTGGGAGCTTCAGGGGCTGAGGGTTCGTTGTGAATGTTGGGTTTAGGATCTAGGCTGTGGATTGCGGCTTTAGGGTCATCATCTTTGGATTTTGTGGCAGCTTGTTGAGTTTGTGCCGCCCAGATTTTCTGGGGACTTGTTGTTTTTGTTGTTGGTATGTGAGCACCCAGCATATCTTATGCACAATGTGCATGGGAGTGCCCTGATCTTTCCTGCTTAAACTGCTGTAGGGTATAAGCAGATCCAGTGATAGACATCGCTTTGTGAGACCCGGTCCCACATTTTGCTGCAGTTTTTGTCAGGTTATATTTGCAAGGACTGCAATCAGTTTTGTGGAATCCTGATTCAAGTTCTTAAATGTAGCTTTTTAGTGATGAGCTGCGAAATTGTGCGCGGCATGTGGGACAGTATCTTTGATATCTTTTTTTGGAACCTTACCTGCGCGGAGTTCAATTTTTCAACCTCAAGAAATCCCGGCATGCTTGAACCGCAGCCCTTAATCCCCAAACCCCAACACCCTTCCCGAAAGCATAATCCAAACATACAAGCCTTCAAACGGAGTGTTGGCCGCATAGCCCCTCATCTGAGCTGTATATAAGCCCTGTAGAACTCTAAAAGAATCCCTATGTAATCCCTGTCCAGCCCCATCGATAGGGCTTGGGCTTGATGTTTTCGCGGTGTGAAGGGCAATCCTTCCCTTCCTCGCGGCTCAAGGTCGTTCTTTTAAAGTTCTTCCGATGTTTATGGTTAAGAGTGTAGGGTGTGATCGCACAAAGCTCTTGGGTCCTACATCCTTAAATCCTAAACCTCACAGACCTCAACTGAAACAGCGCTTCGGTCCTCATTTCTTAGACCTCATATATCCCCCTAAATCTGAAAGCCGAAGCCCGAACTCTAAAGCCTTAGCTTCAAACCCCCACCCCAACCCTGGACTGAGGATGGGGATATTGTGTCTGGCACTCAGCAGGGTGATAGAAAGCACGCAAGCTGTTATTTCGTTTTTCACAATCATTGCCCCTATTGTGCCTCTGAAATACCACGCTCCTTGTCATGAGGAGCTACAGACAGGGAACCCGCAACCCTTAACCGGCTCAGGGGTTTTATCGGTCAAGGGTTTGAGGGTAGACGGATTAGGGTGTAGGGCTTGGAGTGTAGGTTTTCAGTTTAAGGTTGAATGTCTATTGTGGCGTCTGACAGACATCATGCTTTCATGAATCTTGATTGCTGCCTCTTAGTTGGGAATAAGGAATGAATATATATATATATATACATACATATATATATATATATGAGGGATTGCATTCCCTGATTCTCTACTAAGAACTAGTAAGGAATGTGCTTGTTGCTAGATGTTTGATGCAACGTCAGTGCTGGTGGGCCTTAACAAGATGTTTTTGGGAGTCGTTTGAGGAAGCGTCATGACTTCGATGCTGTTGCCCTAATGAGCATTTTTTGGTTGGATTTTGTTGTTACTGCTGGAGCAACCCGGAATCACCTCCGTCAAGCTGCCAACAATTTGTCTACATACTACTCACCGCGAAAGGCAAGGGCTTACTGTATTTGGGAGTTGTCAGGTGCACTGCTGGGAAGCCGTAACCCGAAAGGTTTTATGCACCTTCTTCAACTACCTTGATGGAATCAGATGTGGCTTTCCGACGAAAGTGGATTTGCAGGCTATGCGGTAATCTGACGCTGTGGCCGCTACACTGCGTAACCCCGACGCCTGAGATTCTGCGAACGAGTGAAAGTTGAAGGGCCCGAGTGGGGGAATCATGTGTTCATGCTTTTAGTTAGTTTCTGCCGTTTACCCTAAACCCTTAACCTTAAAACGCATGTTTGTGATTCCCAGAATCTGAACTACACCCCAGGTCTGAAAAAATCATAGGGAGCATGGGATCCCCCCAAAAATGTTTGTGATTTTAGCGAGTTCGATGGCCGTTTTGCACTGTTTTTAAACATCCCAAACGTGAAATTCCTCATGTTGCCAGCCTTTTAAGGCTACTTTTATCAGGGCGCGGGTGATGGTTACTATTTGGGGAGGGAATACAAGCTTATATCGGGCGGTGTATCCTTCAAAGAAAAACTTTCCCAAACAATAGGTACTGATATGCCAAGCCGTTCCTAGGCTTCTTTCACAAACGCCGTAGTGCTCACATGAGCTGTAGTCTAACTTCCTAGTATCCCTCTTAATAACCCCTATGATACTCCCCTATATAACCCTTCTTTAAGGAGTGCAGGCTATAGTTCACACGGTTTCTCAGGTTCCATGTTGGTGGTTTGTAGAGCAACCACCTCCCCTCAATAAAGAGACCCGCCACGCCGATAATCTTATAGTCTCCCTGTTTCGTTGTCATACCATTTTGCGAAGATATGTTACTATGAGGAGGTTGAAAAGTTGCTTTTCTGAATGATTTATCATTCCATTCCGTTTGCCATTTGAGTTCCATTTTCCATTATTAGGGATAGTATTCCTTAATCCTAGAAGCTCCTATATCATCCTTAACTATCCTTATATAATTCCTTCAACAGAACCCTATATAATCCTTGTATCTCCGTGTGCAATGCCTGGAAATCAGCCCTATATGAGCTATAGGCTGAACTCCTAGTATCCCCCTTACGAACCCCTATAATGGTCCCTATAAAATCCCCTAGATAAGTAGACCATAGCTTGTACATCCCCTGGGGTTATTCCGAGGATGCCTTCATCAAACGGCTATGTGATGGTTGCAGGCGCGGGGCACAAGGAAAGGATGAACAATTCAAGGGTTTAGGACTTCGGGTTTGGAACGTTGGAATTTCTGCAGGCTAGAGTGTCCAAATAGGGACCAGAAAGGATTTCTCTATATATATATATACACATACATTTACATATATATATAGATATATATATATATACATGTATATATTATATAGATACATCTGGATTACAAAGGGATTATTGAGATCCTTCAAAAGTAATAAGGATTGTACAAGCGTAGTCCTGATTAATCCCAATGTTGAGGTAAACACTAAGCCCGAAACCGTGCAGAGTGACCAAGTACGCTTGCAGCCTGTTCATGGCTTTGCACCTGATACTTGGGTACGTTGTTTTTAGTTGGGCTTCAGGGTTTCAGGGTTGACATAAACCTCTCCCCCTAAACCTAAAACCCTAAACCTAAAACCCTAAACCTTAAACCCCAAATTAATTGGATCCCCTATATTCATCCCGACCCGGGCATCTCAGCACTGAAGCTTAGTATTTTGGGGTTCTATGGGGATAATGGAAAAGAAGCTGGAAACTACAGGGATTATAGGGATTATATAGTGGTTATATAGGGACTATGGGGAATATATTGAGGTTATATGGGGATAAGGGAAAAGAACCTCGAAACTACTATAATATATTTGGGTTATTTGGGGATAAGGGAAAAGAAGATAAACCAAACAACATGGCTATAAGAGGATGCGGGCGTAGGGTTTGTCTTCTGGTGTTTGAGGGGGCGTGGGAGAGTGGATCCCCATAATTTTCTTTTTCCCCTAGAAGAGGTCCTGTGTTCTATCTGTAATTACCCCTTCTAATGAAGCGCTAGAATTGGGGGTCCTGTGTTTCAAGATGATTAGCCTTTGCTTCCTGAATGGAGCTCCGTCCAAAAAAACTTGCAGGTGCAGATATTAAGGATGACTGAATTGGGCGTTTGCACAGGGACACCTACGAAGATACGTATGGAGGCTTTTAAGAGGTTTCTTTGGGAGCTGAGGTCTCTGTGACGAGACGCCTGAAAATGAGCTACATGCCAACTACCGCACAGGAGACGACACCCCGTTCCATCCATAAGATTACCACCACTGCCACCGCCTCTGCCGCCGCCGCGAATTATGAATCTTGCATTGAAATAGATATGGGTATATGAATATGTGCATATACACATAGACAGGTGTGGCATATGGTATATTCATTATTCAGGGGTGGGGTGTGTGTTATTGGGGGAGGTGAGAGCAAGCCCATGTCCCAATGTGTATGACTGGCACGTCTAAGTATCCAGACTTGAACATCGAAGCACTCAGAGGTCAATACATGAGACTTCAGAATGGTCATTCTAGAGGCGTTGCGTGCTGAAACAACGCGTTGCAGCGTCGCTTGCGCATGTCATGGCTACCCATGTGACAATCCCAAAGCACCAATGCTGTGCCTGCGTCGCCAGACCCAAACACAAAAACCTGAACGCGTGCTCGGCGCAAGCCTTTTAAATCCCAGTAAATCCCTATCTGACACCCTTAAGCTTATACAACAATTAGACATTCTTGCAGAACTTGTGTGGAGGCACCTATTCTTTTGCAAGCATTACCCTAAACCCTAAGCCCTAAACACTTGTGAGACCCTTGTACTCAAGCCAGGAACAGGCATCGCCGCGAAAGCCCTTGGGCTAGCTTGAGGGCGGGCTCTACAGGGTCATGGAATCGGTCCCTAAACCCTAAACCCTGAACCCTGAACCCAAACCCTAAACCCTAAACCCCAAACCCTAAACCCTTTTAGGGGATCCAGGTTTGTGGTTGTTGGGGGCTTCCGGTCTTTGGGGTTTAGGGCGTAAGTGTTTTGAGTTGGAGGCCTCATTTTGTTTAGTGGATAGGGATGAGCGGGATAACGCGGTGATTTCGAACCCTAAACCCTAAATAGTCGCTTCCACTTTATTTTCCATTATCCCAATTGAACCAGAACCAGAATATTATACCCCCTATATTATATAACTGTAAACCTTGTCGTGTTCCTGACCACCTTAAGTCCAAGGATTTTCAGGCGGGGGGTGGCTTGGTCATGAAGGCAAAAGAGGATAGACACTACTTTGTATGAGTTATAGTCTAAAGTGCTAGTATTCCCCCTGCTGACCCTTATAGTATTCCCCTCTCCTCATGCCTTATGTAAACCCCTTGAAGGAGTCTAGACTATAGCTTCTATCAGTTTTTGTGGTTTAGGGTTGAGTGAAGGGAGACCAGGAATAGGGTATGAAGGGGGAATACTTGAGGTTGCTATGTGGGGGAGGAAGGATATCACTTACTAAGCCCCCCGAACCCCAAGTAGATCCCAAAGCCGGAGCCCTCAACCTGAGTTCCTGAGTCCCTCGTTGGTCCTTGGGATGTTTGGGTTTTGGGGTTTGGGGTTTGGGGTTGGGCGTTTAGGATTTAGGGTTCAGGCTTCAGGGTCTAGGCTTGATCACGGTTTGCGGGAGGCCGGCATTGTCTTACGAGCCTGTTTTCAAACCTGCGTAGGATTTTTTTGGCAGTGGTTGATAATCTACATCGAAAAGCAAGCGTAGTAGCTATAGGAAGGAGGAGAATTGGTGTTGACCGCAAAGATGAAGAACTAACCCAACTTCTGCAGCCCTCTAGAATTAAACGTTCCCGAGCTACAGCGGACACTAAAAAAACCTGCATGGTCCTAAGTGCCCTAAACCTGGGGAACTATAGTATTCTATTGCGTATGGTTAGGCTACGAGTTCTGTTGAGCATCATCCGTAGTATCACGATATTTTTCGTGGAATACTTATCATTACAGGGTTGGGGCGGGGGGTTCTTTTTGTTGGGAAGAAGATCCGCTAAACCCTAAACCCTCAGCCTGGCCTTTAAACCCTAAATCATGTGAGCTATAGTCTGAACTCAAAGGGGGTGTATTTGGGGGACTATATAGGGGAGTATTAAAGGGATTATTAAGGGGGATACTTGGAGTTCGCACTTTTGTTCATGTAACTTTCAGGCCGAGATCCCGGAGATGTGTTGTGATGTCATGCAAAGCCTGTGCAGGATCCGCCTGGTTCAGTGTTTGCCTTGGGCTCTAACCTCCTCAAACCCAGGGTTTAGGGTTTAGGGCCCAGATGAGCTTAGTCTAAACTCCTTAACAAGGGGTTATATAGGGGATTATATAGGGGAGGACTATAGGGGTTGTTAGGGGGAATACTCGCAGTTTAGACTGTAGCTCAGATGGTTTTTGTGACTCCTAAACTCCTCCTGCCAGTCAAAGGGAAACACCCGAAACTTACTTGTGCCTAGTAGAGACAGGAAGGATCCGTATAGTAGTCCTTACACGTAATCCGCGCAATCCACATATTCCACATATTCCGTTCCTTCATTCCCTGCTATTTTACTAGGAAGTAAACGTGGGTATTCCAATTTTGAGAATCTCCCCCAGCCTGTTGCAAACAGACTGAGCATTAGCGACCCTCCCACAGCTAACACCCTAATCCCCGAACCCCAAAGCCCAACTTTAATCGCATGAGCTGCAGCTTGAGCTGAATTATAAATCAAAGGAAGATTGTGGCAAGAACATTTCAACGGTCTTGCTCGGCGGTAGTTTCTCAGATTGGAAGAGATTATGTAGTGGATCTGGTGATAATTTTTTTGCTGATTCATGTTGATTTTCGTGTGCAATGCTTGTTAGCAACCTAGACTAAAGGTGAAACATGCGCACGGCCATGACGCCGAAGCTCACCGATTCCTTTGCTTATGCATACTTTCTAAAGGGCGTACTGGGCTCCGAAAGCCTTACTCGTGGTAATTTTGTACGTGAATCCTATACAACGCTTAGCTAAAAGTACAGAGGCAGCTTGACGACCGCCGTTGTGAGACTGCGGAGAAGGGTCGAGAGAGAAGCTTGTCACAACGAGACCTTCAGAGGTCTCCCGCTGTCAGCTTACAGATATCATGGCATGCAGGGCGAACATGAAAAGCCAAAGCGACAGGGATGGCAGCCTAAAAAGGTGAGACAGGGAAACAGGCTCGCAGCCGCGTGAGAGAAGCTTCTCAAGCCGAGTGTGGGATAGAGCCGTTCACTGTGACAGCAAAGAGACGTGAAGGACGCCAGAGGTCAGCACTTGTGTGCTTTCGTGAAGAGGTGAGCGAAGTCTTGAGATTTCGGTAAGTTGTGCTCCACCATGTTGAGTTCGTATGGCAAGGAGTATTTTGTTGATGGAGCAAATCCTGCACCGCCTCAAGGATGTCATGAAGATGAGAGTTGTATAAGAACTCTTAGGTGGTGCAAGATTTGTTCGAGCACTACGGGGTTCTGTAAGGGACCCCCTCCCCAATTGTGGAAATATCCACAAGGCTTTGGTTGTGCCCATTCAATGTTTTTATGTAAGATTCAAGAACCCAAGTTATGGCTCCGGTTGAAGAAGCTTAGAGCGGAGAATGCGGTGAAGCGATGAAAGCAGAGGAACAACGACAACGGCGGATGGACGCAGTCCACCAAAAGAGAGATGCAGCACACGGCATATGGATCTAGGGTCAAGATTCACAGAGACCAAGATGAAAGACATGAGAAAGTTGTGCGATCTGAGCTCGAACGAATTCCCTGACTCTAGCTGGCACCCATGAAAGAAGAGTGCTACAAGATCATGAGGGCTGCGAAGCCCTCGTGGTTTCTTTTCTGCGACCCAATCTTTGCCAGGTGTTCTGTGGAGTGCTGGATTTCTAGAGCCTGTGGCGGAAGACGATCAGAGAGCCGTGGACCCAAGCGGCTACAGATTTCGAGTAGAGTGGGCTGGCCAATCTGACTCATGGGCAGTAAGCACTTCAGGGCAAGAGAACGCAAAGCAAGATATGTCAATCCTTGCTTCGGGAGCAAAGTACCTCATGGAGCCAGACCAGCCATGCGGGTTGGATCTATAGATGTGACGTGACAAGACTTTTGAGTGATGGAAGGTGGAGCAGGAAGTTCATTCGAGGATCTCTTGTAACGGCCATTCGTGCATCTAATGGGCATAGCGATTATCATTCTGTCGTGCTGCCAAGTACTTGCCAGGATTGCCGCACCCATCCCAACTTTCCCGTGATCCTGCTATTGTCCTGCGTCGAGTGATTGTATATAGATTGAACAAGCGCGAATATTTGTCCATGCGACACTTTGAAGAAGAGTGCTGAAAGTTACCCGCCGGTGTAGATGTCCGTGAGCTCATACGCAGGCGCAAGACTCAGAGTCCCTCAAAGAATCGGGTTTGAGTGCATTTTTTTGGCCAACGTCTGCGAAAGAACGGACCGAATGACGGGCACGGACGGTAAGCCAAGGAAGGAGAGAAGAAAGTCCAGCCAGATGAAAGCTCTGACTTCTTTGATCCCTTTTTTCCATTCTTTGCTGCTCGCTCCATGTGATCTTCGTCGTCCGCGTTTTGCACCGTCGTCTTTGTCTTATATAACAGATACAACAACCCCCGCGTGACCCGCAGGATCTTGGCTATGTGAACGGGGACATCTGCAAGCCATTCCTGCAGGCCTTGACCTCCAAGGCCTGGGGCTTCTCAGTCTTCAGGGAACTTCAGGGGTTGTGGATGATTAGGCCTTACCTTGTTTGTTTCTTTGTGCCCAGGGGCTTGATTTTTTTTGGGGGGGGGTGGGTGAGGGATGACAGGATCGATTCTTGGGGTTGCACTTCGGTTGCTGGTGCTTATGGAGGAGCGGGGGACTGAAGGCAGGCATTATATTAGGGGATTACATATGGGCACAGGTAAGTTCAGGAATTTCAGGGCTGCCCCTTTTTTGGATGACAGCCTGGTACTGTATGGCTGGTTCATGGACAATTTTGCCAGGGAATTGGGGGCTGTGCGTTGTTACTGTTGGTTTGGGAATAGTATTCGGCAAAATCATATAGGGGTCATTGCTTCAGAAAAGTAATGGTAATTCTAGGTACCTCAGCACCCCCAGTTTTTCCCTTTTTATTTCGGGGTCGTACCCTTACTTATATTGAGGGGTTTCTGGGAAACCTTGAAATATTCAGGCTTTTACATCAGTCCCTTTTGTGTAAACGTCCAAGGGATTGCTTGATTACAGAATATAAGTTGAGTACTGCGCCCCCAAAGCAACAGTCTATTAAGGGCTGCATATATAGATATATACATATACATACTCATACTTAGATTCGAATTCTTATCCAACTGTCGCTGAGTGGGGTCAGTACACAAATTAAACACAATCGAGCCAGTATGCGCAACTGCAAAAGGGCTTCCTTCTTTACCTCGTATTGAATATTCCTGAAACAAATTGTGCATATATACACATGTGTACATACATTTTTCACATGAAGAGGGGCACGTTGAACATTGGGGGCTCGGCAGGATTCAAAAATCGATTATGTTGTATGTTCCTGACACTGGCATTTGTTTGTTACTGAGGTGGTGCTGAAGTGTCCGGGATGTTGTACGCTTAGCCCTAAACCTTCAGCCCTAAACCCTAAACCCTAAACTCCAAACCCCCCAAACCCTAAACGACATTACTTGTTCTAGTCCTTGCTAGGGCGTATGAAGTCCTCTCTCCAAAGCATCCTGGAACCTAAGAAGGGGTTAAGGTGTAGGGTTTAGGGTTACAGCTTCAGGGGCCCTCAGCAAACTACTGAAGCGTTCTCTTTTCGTAGCACCCCAAACCATGAAACCTGTTTCGGTATGGTTTCGGTCAAGAAGCCGAGCTTGGATGTGGATCCTTTTGCCCTTAATTGGTGCCCACAACTTGTCAATTCTTTCGGGATCTGTCTTCACTTACTCTTGTTGTTTGTACCGACGACTGCTGCATGATCTCTGTCGTTGTTACTGGCATCCCTGCTATTGGTGCTGACATACGGTCCGGCATGCAGAAGACTGAATCCTAGACCCTAAAAGAAGGCAAACTTAAAACCGACCTTCAATTCAAGCCCCACATCCCACCCCTCTTAATCAAAGCCATTTAGGATTGTTGTGGCTTCGTTAAACAAGGTGAACGAGACAGCCGATTATTTCAATGCCGAGCGAGTTTTGGCTATGGGGCGACTTGCTGGAAAAATGGGTCTTGGGGAGTTGCCATGCATGGTCAAGGGTTCGGGATTTAGGTTTGGGGCAGTTGGTATTTTCAGGTCACTTTGATAGTCAGGGGCCAGGGATTCGACATGTTCCAGGGCGCGCGAGATTTCTTTCTCTGAACAAGGTGGAAGAACCACGCCTGAACTCGTAAGCATCCGCCCCTCGAAGGCCTTTTCATACCTCTTGCCATGCTGCTATGATTGGTTCCCGTTTTTGTCGCTTGTTTGCGGACCTGCGTTAGCTTCCTGTTCTCTTTGACTTGCACTTTAACAAAATGCCAGTATTAACTCATGAAATTACCAAACGTGTGCTGTGGAGCCCTGTTGCCCCTTCCAGTTTGACTGTGCAGTCTAACCTGAAACCCTAAGCCCACAATCGCGTAGGCTTAGGGCTCCTTCTTGCTTTGCTTTCTGCACTTTGGGGTGCGATAGCCAGAGCACAAGGGACTAAGGTGCAGGCCAGACGATCCCAGAAGCTAGGTAGGGAAGATCCAAGTCTTTTTTACCAGGTATTATCCTATAGCCTCCGGTACTTACAATTATAGAGAATACACCCAAAGCCCTAAACTTTCAACTATAGATGACATTATTTAGCGTGCGTTCAACTATAGATGACGCTATTGTCTCTAAACCCTAAGCCCTAAACTTCCAACTATAGTTCACATAAGGCATTCCCAGGTAATGTCCTATAGCCTCCTAAACTTGCAACTATAGATAACATTATAGTCTCATCTTCGAAGTGCCGAGGGCTGGTAAAGGGATGGGCGTGGGCCAAAAGGGCAAACAGGATGTCAAGGTGATGGACTGAGGGTTTAGCATTTAAGATCTAAGGTGTAGGGTGGGGTTGAAGGTTTAGGGTTTGAAGAGGCATTCTACATTTTCCTTGAGGACCTAGGCAATTAAAGACGCGCAGCTGGGATGCCTCTGTGTTTTCGGTTGTTTTGTTGTGTCCTACATAACCCTAAACAAGGTGGTAGTTTCCATTTTTCTCTTCCCCAAGCCCTACACCTTAAACAGTAGCTTCCATTTTCTTGTCCATTTCTCCATTGCCAGCTAACAAGAGGTATAGCCTTTTGCCTGACCTGATGCCCCAAACCCTTTCGCCATCTTGAGCCTTACAGCGACCCCAAACCCTCAAACCTCTCAAGCCTAAACCCTAAACCTAGTGCCTGAAGTTCCCCCAGCGCTGAACCTCGCTTCGGACGAAGTTCTGCAGCCAAGCCAGGCAGCTGTTCCACTTCAGCTATTTAAAGGGGGTTCTTTGGAACCCAATATATATTGGCTCTCTCAGGGGATACAATGTCATCAGTGTCACGATTCAGGCTTCTACATTACCCGGGGCCCCTAAACCTGGCTCTGAAAACCCTAAGCCATAGACCCGGAACCCTAAAGGTACAGCATGGGCGGCTTTGGAGCCATCCAACTTGGCTGCTGGGCGCCAGAGGCCAGGTTTCAGGCTTTAGGCTTTGGGGTTTTTTCGAGACTTAGATTTGGACTTTTCAGGGTTCCGTCTTTATAGCATGCCAAGGTGGTTCAGTCTCTTGGGCCTTGTGGCCCAGAAGTGTTGGGGTCTCTCCTGAAGCACGAGCCTTTCACTGTGGGCTAACTCTTGCCCCAATATACACCCTTTGCGACTCCCGATAAAGGTTCCTGCATACACCAGGAGAATTTATGCTGATGTCAGCGGGTGATGGGCTCTGTGGGTTCAAAGCACGCTGTAAGCTTGACTGGCGCTCCAAAAGCTTTTTCAAGTATGTGACTTCCTATATATTTCCAACATAATTCCAACAATGTCCCAATATATCATGGTAGTTTTCATTCTCTTTTGCATTATCCCCGTATAATTCATAAAAATCTGGAATCTGAGAACCAGCCCTGCAAAAAATACGGTCAACCAAGCTACAAAAGGTTCTATGCTAGTCTTGGGGATAAAAGCCCTATGGATCATTTCTATACACATACTGCCTATAGCCCCCAGAATTCCTTTAAAGGATCCTAAGCCTGAAGGCCTAAATCTAGGGGTTCCATGTTAGCTCGAGGCGCGCTGGTCCCTAACAAACATCCCGAAACCCTAAACCCTATAGTCCCCCTTAAGTGGATAGAATGTGGGGTAAAGGGAGACCTCCTCATAATATACCCCAAGCCATATTCTATCTACTTAGGGTGGACTATAATCTCTCATCCCGCTTGCAGTATGGGGGTTTACCAAAAGTAGGGGTACCTGATTTGGGATCCCCAAAATGAGGACCATAGTTTTGGGTCTAGATTAGGGTCCCCTCATTTATGGAAACTATTGTATTTGGAGGTAGGGGCCCCTGATCTGCGTCCTTAAGCTTACCCTTCCAGCGGGATCTCTGTGGCCCTTCAGTGTCTGTGCAGGGTATATACCGCAGTTTCCCCCAAATAGGGGGAACCCGATATAGACCCCAATATGCTATCATCCTTATTATGGGGGCCCCGGAGATGGCACCCCTTATTTTGGCAAAGCCCCATGCTACATTTCTAGGGACCACTAAGCCCTAAACCCTGAACCCAAACCCTAAACCCTAAATCCATTATAGTAGTTTCCATTTGCTTTTCCATTATCCCCAATATAACCCCTAAACCCTAAACCCTAAACCCTAATATAACCCCTATATATCCCTTTAAAGGGACCTAGGGCTTCCATTCATGGCTGGCAGCTTGGGTGTGGGGAAGGTAAAGCGCTCACCGGCCGAGGCTTGTGGATGTCTAGCATTCGGGCGCTTGCAGCGCTTGAACCCCCCTTTAGTCCCCCTTAAGTAGATATGGGGGTTGTATAGCGGTAATCTTGGGATAATGGAAAAGAAAATGGAAGCTACTATTTAGGGTTTAGGGTTTAGGTCCCCCTTCTTCAGTAGATAGAATATGGGGTATATGGGGATCTTATCATAATCTACCCAAAGCCATATTCTATCTACTTAAGTCGGGTAGGTAGCCTTGAAGAATGAGGCCTCCAAGGGTGTCCAGCCAGGAGACGTTACAGTAAAGGAAAGATCCCCGCGCCCAAGCAGGTATTTCGGAAGAGAATCCTTTTCTAGGTTTAGGGTTTAGGATTTAGGGGTTTAGACCTGCAGAAAGACCTTTCAAACCCTCCAGGGGATGCGTAGGCTTCAGCTTTGTCCTTTGCGCTTCATCACTCCTGGCCTCAGGCCTACGATGCGGTCATTTCCTTCGCTGGCTATGGTATGGGTACTCTTGGCAGCCGTGGATATTTGAGCTGTAGTCTAAACTCCTCAAAGGGGGGTAATATAGGGGACTACGAAAGGGGATATTTTGGGGGATACTAGGAGTTTAGACTATAGCTCATTGGGGGTCTGGGTGTCAGGGCTCCAAGTGAAGGATGCGGGTCATGTAGAAGCCTAAGCGACGACCAGGATTGTAGTCCTGAATTCCTTGTATCATTTGACATAAAGCACGCCAAAGAGACCTTAAGATAATGTTGGTAATTATTTTGACCACTGTATTTTGCATGCCCCTCGCCGGCTCTTAAGGCTTACCGGTGTTAGGTCGGATGAACGGAGTTCTGGTCGTCTTACTGGTCCCCAACCTGAAACTGATATGTTAATTTCCATAAATGAGGGGGGCCCAATAGAGACCCCAAATGCTATGATGCTTATTTTGGGATCCCAAACAAGGTACCCCTGATTTTGGGAAACGCCCATATCACAGGGGCTAGGGCCTCAAAGCACCGCTTTGAGTCTTTGCTGTTTACTCGGCAATGAAATGACCAAATACCCACTATGGAAGTCCTCCTTGTTCGATGGTGCTCCGTTTATACCCTTACAGCTTAGGTTGACAGCAGGCTGGACACTCAAGCCTCAACCCCAATGCCCCAGGCCCTGAACTCTACCAGAGTTTAATCTCCCAGCCCCATATGCCAAACCTTGAATCCGGGCACCTTAAACCCCAACCCTTCAGCTCATATCCTCAAACAATAAGCTAAAAGCATTCAGACCTTAAGCCATCACCTAAACCCAAACTGTCGAAAATGCTCAGCCAAGGCACGTTCGAGCCTACAGAGACTTCCGGTGCTCTGCAGCCCAAGGGACGTCCTCGCGCCTGCAGTTACGTGGTTTAGGGATTAGGGATTAGGGTTTAGGGATTAGGGTTTAGGGATTCGAGATTAGGGTTTAGGGATTAGGGGTTAGGGATCAGGGTTTAGGGTTTAGGGATTAGGGATTAGGGTTTAGGGATTAAGCTTAGGGCTTGGCTTGGCGTTCAGATTCGCTTGTGGTTTGGGGCTTACTATTTATGGCCCATCTGTTTGTCGCGTGCCCGGATGATGCCGGATCCAGACAGGTTGGTACCAAGGCTCACTTTGGGCAACGACAATGACAGATGGTTCCCAGGAAGACTTGTAATTATGCAGGTCCTTTTATTCATGTTTTGGATTCTTTTGCTGAGCTTGTGCAATTTTTCATGTGAAATCTAAAAAGATTTCCAAACGGTCTTATCCAGGCACTGGAAATGTTTTACTTCGCCAGAGGGGTCGGAATTTCTCTAAGCTGGCCAGGGAGCGGGTTTAGGGTTTAGGGTCTAGGGTTTAGGGTCTAGGGTTTAGGGTTTAGGATGTAAAGGGTTAGGGGCTACGTAAGGTGCCTCGTCTTTTGACATTATAGTCCCCCTTAAGTAGATAGAACATGGGGTATATGGGGATCCTATTATTAGCTACCCAAAGCCCTTTTCTATCTACTTAAGGTGGACTATAGGGCTTCAGATCTAAACCCTTAACCCGAAAGATGGGATGCTGAAGTTTGAAGTATGGGGCCTTTGCGCGTTTTATGTGGATGTGTAGGGACCCTTACGTTTACATATGGGGCATGCGTGCTTTTCGGGGTCCTGGAATATCTGGAAAAGAGAGGGCTGGCATGTTTTGTTTCGAAAATCCCATCTCTCAGAGTTTCACAGAGTCTCTAGAGAGGAGTTTCCTGTGGGTTTGGGTCTATGTCCCAGATCTGTATCTTGATTTTTCAAAATCACGAAGAGACAGCTACAGTGAATTCTTGCAAAGACTGCAGGAGCAGATATGGTAGTTTCCCCGAATAGGGGGACCCCAGTATAGACCCAAATATATTATCGTCCTCAACATTGCGAACCCCCGACGAGTACCCTTAATTTTGGGGGACCCCCACATAGGTGACCCCTAAACCCTAAACCCAAGACCCTAAACCCTAGATCCTAAACCCTAAACCCCAAAACAAGGGTTGAGAATGAGGAGCACTCGAAGGTTGAGGTGTAGGTAGAATTTGGGGTCATCGTTAGGCTAGTTTTCAGAAATTCCGAATTCATGTGACATGTAACCCCACTTGCAACTACCCATAAAGCTCCAAGTAGGATTCACTTGGTTTTGTGCTGAAGTTCTTGCTTATCTGCGGGCGTGCAGTTTCCTTTTCCGGGATGTCAATCACAGGGGTTATCAACATACATGGCAGGCATTCTGTGACGACATATCCTTGTGACACGGGGCTTCCCAAACTTGAGGGCATCTTTTTTCTGGGTCTGTGTACAAAAGATCTTGCAATTTGCGGGAATTAAAAGGGGGTGCACGTTGATGGAAATTCCCACATAGTGTCTCAGAGCTTCGCATGCGTGAGTTTGGTGTGTAAAGTCAGGCAGTTAGGGTGCTTCTAAGGCTTCTGGCTTGGAAGTTCATGTGTAGCTGTAGGACAAGTAGTTACAAACAGCGTATTTGTGTGCGTGCCTAGAATCGTACAGTAGTTGCAACCATCAAAGATGAATCTTGTCGAAGAGGACCCCTTTCGTCATGTCTCATGAACTTTTCAGTCATGTTTTACAGAGCACGTTGGAGATTGTGGTATGGTGCTGACCTGATGCCGCGCATTTCTTCCGAAAGGGATCATTGCACTTGCACCCAAAGATCGTAGAGTCCCTCTTGCAGAGACGGGAAGAGGCAAGCGACGATCCTGATCTTGGCATATTTGCTATCCTGCGTATTAACCTTGATATGATTGTCGGCGAACTTGTCGGAAAGCCTCTTCGAGCATGACTGCGGCCAAATGGATGTTAGCATCGGTTTTCTGAATTTCATGGGCCACCTACTTGTCTGGAGGTTAGAATCAGCAGAAAGTGTGTCACATTTTTTTGATCTACAGTGCGGTTCTAGCTTCTGCCCGCATCTGAGGAAGCCACTTACAGCCATTTGCTACCATCCTCCTAATGCATATTAATGTAATGAGGTAGGTATGGTGGGTGTTTTCATAGGAAGCACTACCTTAAGCACCCCCGCATTGCCTGTTACCACTTAGGATCTACACTTCTCACGAAGACACATCTCTGCCTGATGCCCTAAACCCTAAATTTGTGCAACATCCTCTTCACTTGCAGTAACCCTCCGCCGCCGAGCCCGCCTAAAACCTACACCCTAAACCTCCATTAGAGTAGTTTCCATTTTTATTTTCCATTATCCCTATATAGCCCCAATCTATCCCCAATAGAAACCCACACGCCTACATCCCCAAATGCGAGAAGCTAAAGCCCTATTATAATATATCTACTTGAGGCGAACTGTAGGGGGTTGGGGTTTGGGGTTTAGGCTTAAGGGGGTTCAGAGTTTATGGTTGGGGGGGTTTAGGCTTTAGGGGGTTTGGGGTTTAGGCCCCAAGAAACACCCAGGCCGGGTTTTCGAGTGGTATCTCAACGAATACATTCCAAAACTCGCCGACGTGCCCATTGTCTGGGGTGTGCCGAGCCCAGTTCCAGAGGTGTTTGGGCATACCACTATGGGCTATTAGACCCTAAAATTCCCTATTAGGACCCTATTAAAGGGTAGGTTAAGGTACCCTTAAGGTCCAATAGCCCATAGTGGTAGGGTTTGTGATAAGCTTTTCAGGATCAGAAACCTAAAGTTCCCCATAAACCCTGGAGTTACTATCTATGTGGGGGATTGTCAAAATTCTGGTCCTTTTTTGGGTCCCTATTATAATACGGGGCCTAATACGGGGCCTAATTTAGGGGACCCAAAAAGGGACCATAATTTTGACAATCCCCCATGTAGAAAACTTCTAGTCCACATCCACTTTAAGTCAATCTCGGCTCCCAAAGCACTGTAAGGGCGGCGGTAGGGAATGTGAGGTGGTGCAAGACTTCCTCCATCCACAAGAGCAAGACTCCTGTTTTTCAGGGCCTGGCCTCGTCAAAATGCCTGCCATGTTTCAGGTTTTGGTTATAGTCCCCTTAAGTAGATAGAAGATGGGGTATATGGGGGCATTGTAGTACACCCGAAGCCATATTCTATTTACTTAGGGGGGACTATATGTTAGAGACGCCCAAGGCCTCATAATATAAAATTGCAATAGGGCAATCACACGGGAACAGTCTTGGATTATAATTCCTATATAATCCTTGTACAATCCCTACATAGCCTCTATATAATCCCTATATAGCCCCACATAATCCCTATATCATTTTGTCATTCTTCGGGCTTCTACAGTCGACAGCTGACAGACATGAGGGCCTGTCCCTTGGATTTGCAAGGGTTTCTGTCTCAGAAGCGATCGGAAACACTTGTTGAGGGATCCTGGCATTTGTTTGGTTTTTTGGATCTTTGATTAAAACTTGTGGGAGGCTACGCAGTGTCTTACATGAAGTGCGCATCATGATGGATTTCGGCATTGCTAGATATTCTTCATTTGGGGTATTATGGAGCCCGGGATCATAGATTAAGATTACATCCTACATGTTGTAATGAGACCATGTTTTCCTAGGTCCACTCACGAAAAGACACCACTCAGTCCAATATCTTTGGTTCCCCTGCCATGATAATCAGCCCGGATAAATGTTCATTAAAGAAAACACGCGTAAGCTTTAGAAAATCCCCACGTCAAACCCAGAGCTCTACCTCAAGCTTACCTCGGTTAGCAGGGAAGGAAGGAGTGGACTAAAATTAGAATTGACACTACTATGATTCAGGTGGCTATCCGTGGCTTGTAGGGCTGGTTCCACCTCAGCCCTCTTGTTGACAACACACATTCTTGAAGTCCATGAAGCTTACCTTTGTCTCTTTCCAAACATCATTTCGAACAATTTGGTTCCCGATTGAGTTCTCTGACTTGTATGTTTCTGGGGATGAATGTACTGGGGCCTAAACCCTAAACCCTAAACCCTAGAGGCTTCATTCTTGCTTTGAGCCAGGTTTGTTGACGACCCAAGGGGCGCTGCACCTGAAGAATCGCGTCGGTAACGTACAGTGCCAGGTAGGAGAACGCTGAAGTTATAGCCAGATTCTAACCAATATCCCCACATGGTGACCATTCTTCATAGATAGTACTCCTCCCCATATGGTGACCAGTCTTCATAGGTAGTACTCGTTTTTCGTAGTATAGCCGGCCGTGAAGTACTCCGAGGTCGTCGATGCAGGTGAAAGAAGAGTTTTGGGTTTCGGGTTTAGGATTTAAGAAGTTCTTCATGTGGGAACTTCCCGAAGTTTGTCAAATCAATTTTTTACAATCCGGAAAGAGGCGCCCACTGGTTTCATCCTTTCTAACAATTCTATACACCTTGGCGTCCCTCAGGGTACCCGCCCCGATCCGGGAAATGCCCACAATCAAAAACCCAACCTATGTCAGATATCGCGTGAATGCCTTGTTGACAGTTCAGCCCGAGACTCTTATCCGGACATATCCGGCTGTTGATCATCTTTGAGCACTCAAAATGAACCATCCCAGTGTATTCTTGCCCCACCCCGGTCACGGTTTGTTGACCCGTGGCTATTCTCCTGAATCCCCAATAAGAACTGCAGAGCCGGAGCCCTGAGCTTTAAACCCTCGGTAATGGGGAGGCTAACATCTGAATGTGGGCTTATTTCAGATGCCTAGATCCGTGTTAGTTGAGGTTTCGTATTTTCTTCTGGGGGTGAGGGCGGTGCCTGCTAAGTTGTTGCTTGACAAGGTCCACTGCCGGAGCGACACAGTCTCCAGTTTCAATGATGCTTGCACCTCAGTTACTGTCCTTTTTGAGCTTGTTTTCATGCGCGCCTACTCCCCAGAAGCCTCTCTACTGCTTCCTAGGTGGTCTCTAGATATTCTCATGGTCCTCAACCATACCACCGTCGGTGGTTCACATGCAAGGGGGGGCCAGCCCGAAGCTTCAACCTCAGCAAGTAGATCCAATGGAGACTCCTAAAGTAGAGGAAATGGATCCCTTGTAGTTGTCAATCTCTACACTCCCTTATTATGCTAGGTACCCCAGTGCCCTTTTTCCCTTTTTATGTTGGGGTCTCCTTCTTCAAGCTGAAGATAGCAGAAAGGGTACTCTTATTATTAAGGGGTTACTGGGGAAACCCCCATATTCTATCGCGAGTCCCTATGATCATTCCTCCTATGCCTATTACGCATCATGGAGGATAAGGAGTTATGGGATCAAATCATAGATTAGGGTTTAGGGTTTAGGGTTTTGGGAAAATGTAGTGGCCTAAGTAAGTAGAAGAAGACCTGAGAGAATAGTATAGTGCAGTTGTGAACGATTACCAGGGCATAGTAAATTTTAGCCACACCACACCTTTCAGATCAGGGAATAGTATTGACCCTGGTATTGGTGTTGGCCCAGGCTTCTACAGTATACACCTTTTGAAGCGCTGGACGGTTCGTGTGTCCCAGTTTGCAGCAGGGTGCTCATCCTCTACCTCCCGCTACCAGAAAAAGACATGAAGAGGGCGGTTGCAGTGCTAGCGCTAGAACATGTGTAGGATTTTCAAAAACAGGGGGACCAATGTATAGCCCCAAGAGGGGACCCCAAAAATGGAAGCCCACGCACGTTTTGGGTCCTATAAGTCATGAAATAAGTGACCATCCGGATAGTATTGGAGTTGATTTGTGATATTGATACTGGCAGTTCGAATTGCGCAGTTTAGGTTTAAGGTTGCGAGCAATGCGAATCACAATGCATTCAGGGTGCCAGGTGGTGCAAGATTTCCTTCATGTATCCACCGTAGGGATCATTCTTTGTTGCTAGTGCAAAGGTGAGCACAATCATCGACACGGTGGGTGCCGCTTACCTGGTATTTATGGCCCAATTATGCTAGACCCTCACCCTACGCAGTAAACACCTAAATCCCAATCGAGGGTTTAGTTTTATGGCTTCCGAAAAATTAGGGGCTGGCGCCAGAAGTCCCTAAGATGAGCGATCAGGATGTAGTTGGACGTATTTCAGGGCCCACTTTTTCTGGAACTCCGCACCTGCGCACATGACCTTATTGCGCTACCTGGTTAGTAACCCTAAACCCTAAACCCTAAACCGACCTTTTTGCGCTACCTGGTTAGTACGGCACGCATGGGATCTTTGCATCTGCTAAATGCTGACGACTCCTGGCGTGTCGTCTGTTCTCATGGGTTTAGTTATCAGACGCTCCAGGATTCATGTCTCTTCTTGGGGTTTAGGGTTTAGGGGCCCAAAATGGTCCTAAACCCTTACCCTGAAGCCTCAGCCCCGAGTTTAGATTTTACCCAATTAGATCTCTTGGTTTCGGAAATTGTTTTATTGCGTCAGGACAGAGGGCTGGTCCTACCTTGCTGTTGGTCAATAGGATTTAAGGCTACCTCCCCATAATGAAGAATCAAACGGAAAGGGAACTGGAAAACGAGACCGGCATTGATTTAGGGGTCATATGTCCTACATTTAGCTAGTAGTGAATGGAGGACCGGAAGAGAACATGGAAAACTGTCTTGGGGATTACATACTGGCTACTATATCGACCCATTCCTCTATTCCCTCTATCCTATGCACAAATTTTTGTGTCCATCTAGCAAAGCACTTCTCGACGTGCATACACATGTAGCTACATGCATGCATTCCTTGTAGAGGGTGTCAGACGCATCGCGCAAGAATACTTCATCTCCTGTATCGCTATGGCATGAAAGGGCCCTCCTACAGCTTTTCAAGTTTTCCATTGTTGTTTTGAGAACGTTCATTCACAAGTTTCCCAGCTGGTTTCGTTTGCTTCACGGCGCAGGTTATATTGTCCTTAGTAGGGACCCATCAATGACCTCTTGTTCATCTTCATGTTTCCCTGAGTCCCTGATCGGGCCACCGATTTGAGAAACCTCCACATGTGTCTTGTGGCCTGAAAAGTGTGTCCTTGCCGCCTGTATGGAGATAGGTGTGGGATGTTGAGTAAACCTATACCATGATCCCTAGATTAAGCTTGCGTCGCTTCTTTGCATTCATGCTACCAAAGGAAACGGCTCACCACTCGAGAAAGCGCTGCCATTCCCGAATGATTGAGGCTGTTGCAAGATTGGTATAGATGGGTAAAGTCCAAGTTACAACTAGGTTATAAGCCGTAGGCTCAGATGAAAAATTGACGTCTTCCTGCCTAGAGATTGGGTCGACCAGGTCTTTCTGGCTAGAGGGTGTATGGTTCATCCAGAGCTCCTTGTAGTGACTTCAGTGGCTGGTTTGCAGCATCTTGATCAATCACAGGTCTGATTGTGGGCGAGGGTTCAGCCTTCTACGCTGAAGGGGTTCTGACCTTCAAGCAGCAGATGCCAACATCCGAATTCTAAACCCTAAGCCTTAATCTTTCAGCTACTAGTAGGTGCCCATAGTGCATCAATCCTT
Organism: Symbiodinium pilosum; assembly: GCA_905231905.1. Classification (NCBI taxonomy): domain Eukaryota; class Dinophyceae; order Suessiales; family Symbiodiniaceae; genus Symbiodinium; species Symbiodinium pilosum. The sequence goes on from CAJNIZ010019435.1 coordinate 44,844, forward strand.
TGAGGCAACAGGATCAGGGACACCCAGGTGGGTAGGTACCAGGTGGGTATCCCTCATGTAAGACCCATACGGGGCTCGTATAAGGGTACTATATGAGGTCTACATAGGCCTCCTTCAGGGGCACCCACCTGATAACTATCTACCTGGATCCTGGCTCATCTCTAGGTTCGGGAGCTTCCCCCAAACTAAGGAGTTTAAGGTTTAGGGTCTACATGGAAAACCAAAAGGCCCCCAGAAGACTCCTTACAAACGGGGGACTTATGGGCTTCCGTATCAGTTTGAGGGAGGTTGCAGGGTTCAGGGGAAGCCCGGATTACAAGCTCAAGTGACATGGCCGTCTTACCAAGTCGGGCAACCCTTAGCCCTAAACCCCAGACCCTAAACACTGAAGCCTAAGGCGTGTCCGCTGGGGAGGGACGTCGTCTTTTCACGTCAGCTTTTCCTTGTCGGGATCTTCAACTTTCTAGCTTACTTTGCAGTCAACCCCCAAACCTGATCAGAGGCAGCCAAGGTTCCTGGTTCGTGAGGCGAAGTTTGGCTTTCTTAACGATCTGCCTGTGAAAAAGGGTTATACAGGGTTCACATGGGGAATATGTAGGGGAGCTCTAGGAATGATGGAAAAGAAGGTGGGAACTAGTATTGGGGGTTTAGGGCCCAGGGTTCAGTTCTAATTCTTTGGAGCTTGCTCTACGTCACAGTCAGCGAATGTCTTGGATCCGCGCGTGGGTTGCATAGACAGGCTGGGTCCAGAGCATTTTAAGTGCTGAGCCTACACTCTGTAGTCCAAACAAGTACCCCTTGGGGGAGCCGCATCAGTGCCCTTGCAATCTAACATATGTTCAAGACCAGATGCTTGCTGAAATGTGCTCCCAAATCTGCCAAAGATGTTCAATATTGTCTTGGGGTATCACAGGTATCTCACAATGGCAAGATGACCTCAACCCTAAACCTTTAACCGCGTGTAATATTGTAATTGTCTGTGATATGACAGGTCCCACAAGACGACGCAAATTCAGATTACCCGCGGAAGCGCAGGCAGGAGGTTTATTTGAGGTACCCTTGTCCACAACTATATGTACTATAATCTAAACTCCTTAAAGGGTGTTATATAGGGGACTATATAGGGGACTACTATAGGGGATACTAAGGGGGATACTAGGAGTTTAAATTATAGCTCATATGAGGACTGGGACCATCATATTGATAATTACAAAGGCATCTACATTGCCCTGTCTCGTGTTGGATGCTGGGCACGCCCCGTCCCTGTAACAGTTCAATGATTTTGAGTATGGTAGTATGAGAATCAGCGTAAGGCGGGACTTTTATAGGGTGGGGTCAAGGTTTTTGCGGATTTTGGGTTCGGCGTTTAGGGCCTTGGGAGTTCAGGTTTTATGGTTTTAGGATTGTACGGGTTCAAATAGCGGAATTTGATGAGTTTGCTCTACTGTAAACAAGCGTGGGAACCCATACAAGCCTGTCTGACAAGAGCTGTCGTCTCTGTAGGGACCCTTTGAATATTTCAGTGTGCAGGCTCATGTTGCTAGTTCCAGCGTTCCGCCAACCCTAAACTCCACACCCGAAACCTCGTGGTCAGGGCTGAGGGTGTGGAGCGGGTCTCGAGGCTTCTGGCCCAGTTTTGGACCATGGTCTTGTATTCAGATATCGAGGAACTTGCTGGAGCGGGTTGCCCGACAACGTTGTGTAGTTTCTAGCCGCTCTTTTGTCATGGATTTGGCAGGTGGAGGGTTGGGGGCGTGGGTTTAAGTTCTGATTTTTTTTGCCCCGCGGTGCTCAGCCAGGGTGGGCGTGCCGGATCCCATTGTAGCCTCGGTATAGTCACAATAGTTCCCGACTACAATCCACACCCCGGCTTCCAAATAAGCACCAGGGACTGTAGAAGCTAAGAAGCTACAAGTGTTGCTTCCATTTTTTTTCATTCTGGTATACTGTACTTCAAATTAACCTCGAAAATGACATCGGCAACCCTGGAGGCCCTACACTGGCTTCTGATATCTCCATGGCAACCCTTTGGGATTGAGTTCATGTTGCTGGGAGGTCTCATCACACTTGCTTTGCTGCTGCAGAGCTCTTTAAAATCATCTGGGGGAGTCAAGGCCAACTATGAGTCTGGCGCTGGAAACCAGAGATGATGATTTAGGGTTTGGGGCGGCTGAACCCCTGAGCTGAAACCTTGCGCCCGGAACCCTAAAGCCTAAACCCTATGTTTCACAAGTCCGAAGTGGTGGTGCCGGACTTCAAAACAAACCCTTGAACGACAATCAGCAGTGCTCATGGGCTAGGGTATAGGGTTAAAGGTTTAGGGTTAACGTTTAAGGGCTGGGGGTTGCCTCTCAAGCCCTGTGAAGGCTAGTGTACTCCAAAACCATTAGAATCAAAAGGGGCCCGAAAAAGACTTGAGTTCCTTTCGTAGATCCTTTTACATGGGCCTGTATTGTTTTTCATGTTTCTTTTGGCAAGGGCATTAGTAGCAAAACGTAAATAGGTAAATAGTAGTAGCGTCCGTTTCGTTTTCCTTTGTCTGTTCCATTCGATTATCCATTTTGCAGCCCGGTATCCCTTAAGACTCCCTACAAAATCCCTTACATCCCTATATAATCCCTACATAATCCCTGCATGATGCTTACATTATCCCTGGATATCCCTAAACCCTGAACCCTACAATCCCCACATGGTCCTCATGTATCCCCATCTTTGGGTGAATGTCAGGGCCACTGCTTCCGGGCACGGCTACTTCAACGTCAGCTTGCTGAAGGACCTGAGTTCGAGGTGTAGGGTCTGAGGATTTAGGGTCTGAGGGTTTACGTTTTAGGGTAGGGTATTGGTTTTCTTTTTTTTCATTTTCCGCATTTTGGCTCCCTTTTTTACCTTTAGAAGGGAATATGGAAACTACCATATTGATTAGGGTGTAGGGTGTAGGGACTACTATCATGTTCCGTTCCTTCACCTCTTGTTCACCAAAGACGAAAATTCAAGTTGGGTTTTACTGTCAAATATTGACCCCTCCTAATCAGCCCATTATAACCCGATGGTAACCGTTTACCCATTTCTGTAGAAATCCTAGGGTCCCACAAAGTAGGGGCTTCAGGCTGGGAATAGGAGCTGCTAGATATGGAGTCTAGGTATGCAGGGGCTTCAGCGGTTGGGGTTTGAGTCAAGTACCTGCTGAAGGCCATCAAGTCTTGTGGACCCGAACCCTGCCTTGGGGTTCCGGTTTACGGTTTAGTGTGCTTCTGGCGACTTCCAATTTTGCGGATTGCGCGGCTGGTGCAGCTAATAAGTAAACAACAGCAGAAGAATTCTTTGCGGCAGTCTTCGGAATAGTACGACAAGCATGAGACTACTGTGCGATGTACGAATGTAGGACTCAAAATACAAGGCACTCGAAAAGGTCGCAAGCTGCATCCTGAGGCGGGGGGCTGAGTAGTTACCAGTAGTGTGGTCCCATATTATGTGTACAAGGATGATATAGGGTACCTCAATGAGCCCGCAAAATGACATCGGCAATCATTCAGGCCTTGGTGCATAACATGGTCGCTAGAACCTGCATAATATCAATTTCATATTTCATTTTCTTTTCCATTTGATTTTCCATAACTGGATGATAGATACGTGAATTGTAATTATGTAGGCTCGTACAGTTTGCTTTACCCCTCGACCCGATCCCTCTGGGACTCGCACCTTGTATAACCGCACTGTTTCTATTTCAGGGGTGTTAGGGTCAGAGAAGATAGGTAGGAAAGCCTTGAAGCTATAACCTGGTTACAGCCTGCGATCCTTCATCTTCGAAGCACATAGATGTTTGTGCTATACTGACATATAGTCCCCCTGAAGATCCTCATGTACCCCATATTCTGTCTATATTTATGCAAGGGGGACTATAAACTGACATAAGCTGCACTAGCAGGACACAAGCGAGCAGATCATCTGGAAGGACCTCCGCAACCAGCTGTCTCGCTCCGCTAAGCGACCTTGAGCTGCAGAAATAATCGCTGAGTTTAGGGTTTAGGGTCTGCAGGTCCAGAATTTCTCAGAAGTTGCAGGGAACGGGCGGGGGCTTGACACGGATTCAGCGTTGTATGAGTGCATGCGTATATTTGGGAAGTCTACGGCTCTTTCTCGGCATTCGTCAAGGTTTGAGGATTGGACTGCAGGCTTCAAGTAGGTGTACGGGTTAAAGGTTCAGGGCCACGGTTCTCATGTGCTTTCTTGGACATGCTGGGGGGAGTCAGGTGGGAGGGTTCTGGATTGGGGGCTTCGGGTGGTGATGCGGTTCTTGTGGTTTGATCCAGATGCTCAATTGGGGTTAATGTAGACCCGGCATTAATGAACCCCCTCCCCTTAAAAGGAAATATAATAGGGATCCTAGTATGAAGCCTTAAAGGAGGGAGTTCATTAATCACGGGTCCACAGTATCACTTATGACTGCGCTCGGCATGCTAAGAATTTCCGATTGACCTTTTGACTTACACTCCCGGATGTAGTCCTGACACCTCAGCTACACAACCACTGCCTACTTAGTCAACAACATAAGCGCCATAAGGCCCTCGCAGAAAACAAGCCCTGAACCCTGCCTTATCCCCGGAACCCTAGAGATTACACCTTGGGTACTGCCCCCACTCAGTAACAGTTGGATAATAATTACAATATGGTTATATATAGCCCTTAATAGGACTCCTAATATGGACTGTTACTGGGTGGGGGCAGTACCCAAATTACACCCTAAGCCCTAAACGCCCAACCATCCCGCTGCTAATTGCAGACACGCCTCGCGTCCGAGGGCAGCGACCGCGCTGGGACATGCTTGAGGAAACCAGGACCACAGCATCTCAGCGGCAAGGAGCTTCAGAGACAACATAGGGATACATGGGCGCATGCAGGGATGTGTAGGGTTGAGAGTGGAGGGGCTTGAGGCGGAAAGGCAAATGGAAAGTCAATTAAACGAGGGATTATACACTGTTTTAATTCCGAAGCCTTAAAACCTAAACCACTAAGCAGAGAACTCCAAGTTATGACCTAGTGTTTAGAACAGACTTACTAGTTTAGGGATACATGCCTCCATTTGTCCAGACTTCTAGGTCTTTGCTAGGGTTGGTTTGCGTTGCGTGCTGTACGGGCTCGCAAAGATTTCTGATCCACGTTTTGTCGCGATGTTCTTTCTAAAGCCTCAACCCCTAAACCCTAAAGAGTCAAGGTTTGGAGACTGAGGATTGTGGAGGTTACTGTGCCCTTGAACCTCAAGCCCGCGATTTGCTAAAGCCCTGTAAAACCTAATGGCTTCCCATACTTCAGGTTTTACTTGCTGATAACGTAGTGTAACAGTTCCTTAGCAGATTCCTATAAGCATGCTATGCTTGTACTGTGGACCTGGGCTTCTGAAGTTGTTGGCCCATTTTGAGGTCCCTAACACAAGGGCCCTTGTCTTTTTGGAGAATGTAGAGGTACCGCAGCTTTGAGAAATACGCATGGCTTAGAGACACTCCAACCCACATGTGCGAGCCCACGTGACTCAGCTTGGAGGTTTCTTTACAAAACCTACGGCATTTCCGAAGCCCCAACCCGGTTTAGGATTTAGGGATTTACCGCAGTCCTAGACGCAGGAGTCTGAAAAAGCTGGTGCAAGGGAATGATTGGTTTTGCTGGAACGATCTTGCACATCTGTCTGTTCTTCTATCCCAAACAACCTTAGTTATATGTTTTGAGCATATTCTTAATGAGACTTAACGCTTTGACGGGTGATCGTTTGAATAGCTTGAAGGTGCCTTGCCCTACATGTGATACACCATGCAGCATCCAAAGTTGCATGGAGAATCGTGGGGACTTAGAAAGTATACTTATAACCCCAAGAAGGCACGTAGTAACCTCAGTTGTCCTTCTTGTTATTCCACGTACGAAATCCTCGTGACCCTACAGGTGGCGGTATGAATCTGGAAGCCCTTCTTGGTAAGTTTTCTTGCTGCAGAAACGGGCTTGCATCATCAGGTTAATAGTGCAGAGCAAGAAACGAGGGCCCATCGCACCCGCATGTAGATGAGGAGTATGCAGTCCGGTTGCTGTTGTGGAACTTAGATTAGTGCACAAGCATACCAGAGTACTTGCCATATATCCAGATCCTAGTCACTTGGTTTAAAGTCCTTGAGAGGAACCCAGTATTTCTGCACATGGCCATTTGAGATCTTCAAGGGCTAGTCCTTCAGCTGCGAGTTGGAGAGGGGTCCTTAAACAACTAGCATGGAGCCGAATCGCCCCTTAAGTCAACCTAAGGTATCCAAGAAAACTTGAAGGTGAGCCCACAGAAGGTTCAAAAGGGTATCCATTTCATGTTCCATTCTCTTTTCGCCTACAGAATGACCCCCCCTCCACCCCCAGATAAAAAAAATCCTAAGATGGAACGGGACTAGAGTAAGAGCATTCGCTATTTGTGCGGCAGTTGGGGGTTGAATTTGTAGGGATGCTTCCTGCTCAAACCCTAGACCTTAAACCTTATACACCACTATTTAATCCCAGGTACATTATTGCGGTAATATTCTTGAACCTCTTTATAACTCCTACATAACCCTTTCTGCGGGACCTAGACTTTGCATTTCATTTTCCGTTTTATGTTCCAGTTGATTCTCCGTTATTTTGATATATATATATACACACACCTACAAATAAATGTATTTACACCTGTGTATACCCACAAAAAAGACTCAAACTTGATCAGGCCAACTGGAAGCGTGGGCACAATGATGCCTATGACCCGCCCTCAAAGCGCTGGTGCTGGCGCTGAAAACAGTTCTTGCGAGCATGTTGTTCAGGACTTTGCTAACTTTGGAGCTGAACGTCCGGTTGTTTGATTGTAGCAAGCTGAACCTGGGAGGCGACAGAAGCAGTGAAGAAGATGTTGCGAACCAGCCGGGAGCACCAGCGCGTTGGGTGTTGGATTGGTTCGGGCGCTACTCAAATAGGTTCATATAGGTCGGCTTGAGGATGCCTCTTGGCTTATTTTGTCGATTTCTTCTGTGGGAGGCAGGTGGAGGTAGATTGGCGAGATGCTTCGATAAGATTTGATGCCTAAAGTTCACGTTCTGGGTCTGAAGGCAAGGGTTTAGGTTGACGATGGCTTGACCCTAAACCCCGCACCCTCAACACTAATCCCTCACTCTCAAACAGGTAGTGCTGTCATGTAGACACCTGCCAAGCTCTTGCTCCTGCGCCTCGTCCCAACTTGAAGTCTTCATTCTAGTGCAACCATGATTGCCATCGTTCAACCAGTTACACTTTTCTTCAGCGTTCTGTTTTCCATCAACATGACTGGCAGTACCGTATCTTTGACTAGACCTATGACTACTGCTCAAGTATTAAGGAACTACTTGGTCCTCCGTGGTGAATTAATGAGGGCGTGGATTCTTGTAGCAGTCCCTATCTAGTCAACCCTACAACCCAGACCCCAAACAGTGTAGTCCCCTGCCCTAGAACCACTGCTTTCATCCCCTGCTGAGCCCCAAGGATTAACAACTGTATATCTGCAGTCCCGAGGACCCAGGTTCCCAAGTCTAAGCCCAAGGCTCCACGGCTTAGGGTCAAGGGTTCAGGTTTCTAGGTGCTGCCGCCCCAAATCAGAGATCTGAACACTTAAGGCCGAAGCCTGTTTGGGAAGTTTCCAAAGGCAGCTTCACGTTTGCATTGCCACACACTGGGCCTTGCACGCGAATTTGAAGCTCCCAAGCGCCATGATCCATGTATAGCTCAGGGTGAAACATATGGTAGATCAACATACAATGGCTGTATCACAGCCGGGCCGCAACAAGGGGCCACAACTTTGACAACCTAGCATCTAGCCCCCTTACAAGGCCCCAGAATTATCAGAGCAAGCTTAAATGTCAAGATTTTTATGCTTTAGCATGTATCCTTCGCATAACCGCTACGTAACCCTGAGACCCCTACGTCCCCCAAAAGGGGCCCATTCACCCAATCCCTGCCCACCCTGGACCCTAAGCTCTATCTCCAAACTCCTGAACCCCAAGCCCCAGACAGAAACCCTAAACCCCAAACCTTGAAATCTAAACCCTAAGCCCTAAGCCTCAAACTCTAAACCCCGAACCTTGAATCTGAACCCTACGCTAAACCCCAAGCCCCAAAACCCTAAACCCTAAGCCCCGAAACCTTAAACCCCAAACCCTAAACCTGAAAACCCTAAGCCCCAAACCCTAAACCCTAAACCTTTAGGGTTTAGGGTTTAGGGCCTAAACCTTGAACCCCAAGCCACTGAAACTGCAAGGCCCGGGGCCCGAAGCTCTGGGAGTGGCGCTGGGGCATCTGTGCTGAGCCGTTTGTGAGATTTAGGGCTTTGGGGGTTCAGGGATTTAGGGTTTTAGGGGTTCAGGGTTTTAGGGGTTCAGGGTTTTAGGGGTTTAGGGGTTTTAGGGGTTCAGGGTTTTAAGATTTTTAAGGGGTTTAACTTTGGATTTGGGCTTCAGGGTTGAGGGTTCAGGGTCTAGGCTTGGGTTTTGAGCTTAGAGTTTAGGGTGCAGGGTTTTGAGGTGAGAGTTCAGGGTTTCGAGTGACTGTAGAAGAGACATCAGGCTAAACCCTAAACCCTAAACCTTACTGTAGAGGCCTGAATGAGCATGAGCATTGTCTCCATCAGGGATCAGGGCTTGGACTGCGGAGCTATTCAGGATTACTGGAGGTTCATGAGTTGTCAGAAGTATGGTTCCAGGAAACAAGGCCCCTAAAGTAGAACATGACGTCATAGCTATGCTTATCTTTGAATGGTTACCCCAACTAAAATTACCCATGCACCTGAATATTAAGCCTACAAACACCAAACCTCTAAGCCCTAAACCCTAAACCCTAAATCTTAAACCCTAAACCCTAAGCCCTAAACTCTAAACCCTAAACCCTAAGCCCTAAACCTTAAACCCTAAACCCTAGACCCCAATTTTCAGACTTGGGGTTGAGGAGTTGGGGTTCCTGGCCTAGAGCTTCGGACTGGACATTCGTGATCGTTTCGGAAGCCCCCAATTCGGGTTGTATAGGCTTTATTTAGGGTTAAGGGTTTATATAGGATTTAGGGTTTAGGCTTTGTACATCTTTGTACAGGGTTATATAGGGTGTAGGGTTAATATAGGGATATTCCGGAATTATAAGAACCGGATTTTGGCATCCCGTGGTTAGTGTTCAGGGTTTTGTAGGATGGGACGTGTTGAAGGGTCTTCATACTCAGCACCGTATGATTCATGAGCTTCAGGGCACTTGCGGGTGAGACCCCACGGTTTAATTCTGCAAAACCCACGGCGCAGTTCATAAATTAAAGCTAAGTTTTTTCAAGAATGAAACAAAGTAATTTACCATACATATCCATGTCATGGTAACTTTCATGAAGTTTCTTTGGTACCAAAATGCTGAAACCCCATGCATACCATGTATCCACACTCTAGCAAATCATTTCTCTAACAACAACTTAACTCCAAACACTACCCATAGATCTTAAATCCCGGAACCCTAAACCTTAAACCCTAAACTCTAAATCCCAGAAACCTAAACCCTAAACCCTAAACTCTAAATCCCGGAACCCTAAACCCTAAACCCTAAATCCCGGAACTCTAAACCCTAAACCCTAAATCCCGGAACCCTAAACCCTAAGCGAAAAGGCACTTGGCTGGGCGCGGCTTAGCAAGTTGCGCGCGGGAGCCTAGCCTTCCGGGCGGAAAAAACTGGGGTGGGGTGGGGTGGGGGGCTTTAGGGTTTAGGGTTTAGGGTTATGGATTGTAAGCTTTTAGTTTAGGTCTGTGGGGTATAGGTATAGGGTTGTAGGATTTGGAGGTGTAGGGTTGCAGGGTTTAAGGTTTAGGGTTCACCGTTCAGGGCTTAGTGTTTAGGGTCTAGGGTTACAGGTTTCAAGTGTGCGATTAATGTGTAGGCTTCGGAATGTGGAGGGTTCGTTCAAGAGCTGAGGGTTTAGGGTGAAACGTTCAGGGGTCCCGAAAACTATCTAGTCGCCTGAATTTGAACGCTAAACCTCAAACCCTAGAAGCTAAATTCTAAACCCTTAAAGCCCTAAACCTAAATAAAGACTAAACCATGAACCCCGAACTCAAAGCCTTCAAACTTAAAGCCTTATGTTTCTGTGGTCCTGTGGGCTCCGCTTTCAGTGTTGGAAAGTAGAGTGGAGTTTGTCAAGCTCGTTTTCCGCAGGGCCATAGGGTTCAGGGGTTTATGGCTATAGTTTCTGGCTAGCGGGTGAAACCAAGCTTGTGGGTTTTCGTTGTTCAAGGCCTTTAGGGACTGGAGTTTTGGGCTTAGGCTTGGATTCTAAGTTGTGCTAGCCGGAAGAATTCCAGAGATATGCTGTGACTAGAAGGCTACGTCGAGGTCTCGCTTTTTTTTAATGGTGATATGTACCCTTCCCACGACTTGGAACGGAGATCCGACAAATGGGCTCTGGAGAGGGTGCTAAGTGACTAGTATCTCTTTACAGGGAGCCTTCCGGGGCTCCGTGCAGTTCGTGTGAGTGTATGGTGTTAGTGGCTGCTAGAAGGATTTACAGGTCTGGGGTTGAGACATTTGGGGGTGTCATCTCGAAGGGGCAAGATTATGCAGAGCTCTGTTTGGGGTTTAGAGTGCAATGCTCTAGGGTCTTGTGTTGAGGTCAACATTTGGAGCATCCACGCTTCTGTCTTTGCCCTACAGAGTTAAATTATCGCCAATGTCGTCGGTATTGGGAAACGTGGGCATTACATGCCTTGGAAGCTTCGTGCTGGTCAAATACTAGTTAGCCTAAACCCTAAACCCTAAATCCTTAACTGATACCTGGTTCCGCATGCTGTGCGTGAAGGCATCAGGCTAAGGATGCCATCCATCCCAAAACCCGACACCCTAAACTTATTTAAGTGCAAGGGACCATCCCCTAAACCCCAAATGGGGTTTAGGGCTGCCAAAATTTGGGATCCTTCTTTAGTGGGGTCCCCAGAATGAACGTGAGTCTGCGCATGGTGTTCCTCACCACGGAGGCCCTGTGGAAAGGGGATCGAGGTCATATTCATCCGATCTCATGGTCGAGCAACCTTGTTCGCAGGGTATGCAGGTCGACTATCCAAGCGGAAGCCTACACCTTACAGGCCGGCGTTGAAGACGGCGACGTGGTAAGGTCCGCTGTCACGGACATCTTCGGATGTCTGGACCTAAAGCGCTGGGAGGCCACCTCCGCTGGATTTATGAGACAGATCTGGATGACAGACTGTAAAAGTCTCGAGTCAACCCTTAAGAACCCTAAGTGCAACAAACACTCAGACAAGCGGTTGAGTATCGAGATCGCGTCCCTGAGACAGGATCTCTGGAGGAAGAAGGGCGATGAAGCAGGTGACCCATTCTACGACGACTATAGGCCTGCGAATGATCAGTTGACTGACATCGTGTGAGATGGATAGATACCGACGTGATGATCGCGGATCCTCTCACAAAAGTAATGGAACCAGTCAAGCTGGTGGAAGCCCTATAGACCAACGTTCTCGACATCGAACAGCCCATTGACAGTGTTGTCAAGAAGCGGGCAAAACAGCTCCAGAGGCGAAAGGGTGATCACGCTTAAGGCACCTTGAAGCATGAGACGGCAATCACCTGATACCGATCTCCTAGATGGCCAAGTAAGTTTTCACCACACTGACGCCAGAAGAGTCACGGGTGTGAATAAAGGCTCAAAAGTAGCGCGTACAGTGTGTGTACAGGACATGTACAGTAGGCAAACTTGACCTTCCTACCGCAGGGGCCCCTTTTTGGAGCCAAGCTCAAGCTACGGCAAAAGTACTAGTCTTCGCATCCCCCTTAAATGGATAGAATACGGGGTATATAGGGATCTTATTATAAACTCTATCGCGCGCCCGCCTTGGCTGGCGGGGCGCGGTGCATACGAATAGGTCATGGCATGTAGTTGACACGTGGGGTTTAGGGTCGAGGGAGTAACAAAGGCAAGCTTGCTTCGGACGGGTTTGTTGCATGCATTTTCCAGCTCATGGAAGGGTTGGCTGGGGTTAGTCCATCAGTGAAATAGGAAGTTGGGGAAGGTGGGTAAGGGTGGGGGAGGAGGGGGCGGGGAGGGGGGGAGAAAAAGGTTTTGCTCGCTGCCGCATATGCGACAGCTTCAAATCTGGGGCGAGGCTGGAATTTCACGTGGGATGGTCAGGCTGGACTAGGCCACCCACCATGGGAGGGCGGGGCATCGCCACGAGATTCAAAAGAAAGGTTTTAGAGGGTTCTGAACGCCCTGAGGCTGGATAGATAGCCTGGGCGAATATACCCAAAGCCACATTCTATCCACTTAAGGGGGACTATAGGGTTTCAGTAGACCCCAAACCCTAAACCTTAGTGAAGGGTCGCATTCACAACCCGGTCCCTCAGTGCATGGACACTAGCTGCAAGAGGGGAGCATTCCTTGGACATCTTTCCGAGCTGCTCGATCATGGCGTTCTGCACAGACTGAATGCAGCCGACAGTGAGGCGCTGATCTTTTGAACTGGAACGCGTTGCTGTGTTCAGCGCGGTGACCGCTTGGCGTTGCTGCTGGAGGGATGCCATCTGCCTGTGTACATTGACCGTGAGGCCCTTGACTTCCATGATTGATGCGGGGAGCCACAACAAACTGGGTGACGGCCATACGTAAACCTTGTGATGAAGCGCCCTACTGATTGTATGTGCTGTTTGCATGATCACAAACTCTGTGCCCGACTCGATTCATACATATTGATGTGGCCAGCTATTTGTATGGAAATCTTGAATCAGTTGCATTCATATGCGCAACCAGTATAGCTCAACTGTTAGCTGGATTTGAGTCATGTTGGAAATTTTTGGTTTTTGGAATCAACAAATACCACCCTGTCCATGGTGATTGATAACCCTTCGTTTGTGTTTTCGAGGCTGGGAAAAAATTTCTTTGACAAGTTACCCAACAGGTTTTCCGAGTTTCCTCCCACCCTTGAACGCAGTTTGAGCGTGAAGAGTTTGAATCCGTCGACGCGGCTAGCTAAAAGAGTATTGACGGCTATTTGTTGTTGAGTCCCATGTTTCAAAAACACATGTCCAAAAGACATTGCGCTTCAACTCTTAGTTGAGTGATTTGAGTGATGTTCAAAGCTTTGGTCTTGCATGAAAAACCCCAAAAACCAACTGTTAATGTTGTGTTGGCCATGGGTGACTGCGGCGCTTCACGGCATCCGCAAGCTTTCTTTGGTCAGAGCGATCTGGTTTCAGTAGGCGCACGTGTGCATTAGGACCGCTTGGACAGGAACATGTATGGGCTTGTTCTCAAAAGACAAAGGATGAGAATGAAGGGAAATGTGGTGCAAGCTACATGCGTCATGCTGCTCTACATTCGCGTGCAGTATGCTCACGTAGGGCTATTGATGCGTCAAACTTTCGTCCGTAAGGCATCAAAACCCATCTCCACGTAGAGTTGCGAAGAGCTTGCACACAACATGTTTTATTGGCTAGCATTCAGCGAGACTTGCCTAGCTGATGACATTTGCAAAGCAAAAGGCAAGTACGGAGCAAAGCCATTGCATGGTTACGGGTGCCAAAGAGGGAGTTCAATGAGGAAAATCCGTTGATTCGATGGCTGAGTGCCATGGATGAAGGGATCGCGGCAAAGGACAGCTGTTGGAGAATCTGCTGATTTGCGAGAGTTGTGCCTTGACGAAGTGCCGGGTTGTTTGAAGTTTCTTTGAGCTGCTTTGGTGGCTAAACAGCGCAACAACATGAAGCAACACTGGCATTGGTCCAAGCTGAACTCGTTTGTAGATGTTGGGTTTTCTACGTTTGGTCACAGCAGTTTCAAGCACACTTGTTCACGCGCATGGTAGCAGAACTCCAAGGTTCGTCCGGCAGCAACGCTGGATCAACTAGGGTTATCATCCGGGCACGTGAAAACAGCAGACATGACTTCCGATGGTTCCACCATGCCAAGACTGTTTGCGACTGCGCAGGCAGCCAAGGCAGACGAGTCTTCGGAAACCCGGAAAGCAGTTCGCAGGGTTGCAGTCCTTGGCGGAGGTGCCTTTGGGACAGCCATGGCAAATCACGTAGCCAGCAAGGGCATCTTTGTCAATTTGTGGGCAAGAGAAGAGGAGGTTGTTCAAATCATCAACAGCAAGCATGAGAACACCACCTTCCTAGCGGGGATTCCGCTCAGCGAGAAGATCGTGGCAACTGCAAGCGTTGCAGAGGCCGTCTCAGAGGCTGAGCTGCTTTTCCTCATTATCCCCACGCCTTTCATCGCGAAGTGGCTGGAGGAAAATCAGACCATGCTGCCGTGGCAGGTCCCTCTGGTGTGCTTCAGCAAGGGTATAGAGCAGCAGAGCCTTCGCACCCCATACGAGATCTTGGTTGACGAGTTGCCAGGAAAATACCATGCTAAGCTGGCGGTGGTGAGCGGCCCGTCTTTTGCAAAAGAAATAGGGGTCGGCTTGCCGACGAGTGTGACATGTGCTGCACAAGATATCGAAGTTGCCAAGCAGATCCAGCTTGCACTTGCAACTCGAAACTTTCGTGTGTATACAGCTTCCGATGTGATCGGCGCGGAATTGTGCGGAGCACTCAAGAATGTCCTGGCGATTGCTTGCGGCGCCAGCGACGGTTTCGGCTTCGGAGCCAATGCGAGGGCAGCCTTAATCACTAGAGGCTTGGCTGAAATGACTCGACTTGTGGTCAAAAAGGGCGGCAAAGCCTCCACGATTACTGGTCTGGCAGGAGTCGGTGACTTGGTACTCACCTGTAGTAGCAGCCTCTCGCGAAATTACTCCGTTGGGCAAGCCATGGCTATGGCAGCAAGGAGTCAGCCACAACAAAAATCCAAAGAAGACTCTTCCAACAATTTCAACCGAGATCTCGCTGTCGCGGAGGGAGTGAAGACCAGCCTTGCAGTACACCTCTTGGCAGAAAGACTGGGCGTGGAAATGCCCATATGTGAGTCTGTTTATGAAGTCATCCACAAGGGAATTGACATCAAGACGGCGTTGCGCAAGTTGCAAGACCGTCCGCTCAGAGCTGAGCACGATGAGTACCAGGGTACGTGGGTTTGGAGTGCTCTTTGATATCATTGCTGTCAGGCTTACCCTCTCTGCAGTCGCACGTGTCTATTTGTTTAGATATTTACGGCATGTAGAACGACTTCTGTTTTCTTACCATTGCTGTAGTTTTTGTTTCATGTTGCACCTGCATTTCACAAAATGAGAGTCCTGCAACCTCGTGGTTGCGTTTGGAGTTCTTATTCCCGTTCCATGGCTGAGATGCTCACTTTGCGTGTCCCGTGCTGCTGGTATTACGCCGGTGCCTGGACGCTGTGTGTGGATGCACAGCCATTTCTAGCCGCACAGACGCCCAAAGCTCTGCGGGCGGAAACTTATGCAGATACAGGTTTCAAGAACCGGCCAGACATGAAAAGAGTTGTGCGAGTGGAAATTCAAAATCTGTGAGCTGTTTTGTAGGGTAGGTGTTCTCACAGCGTGTCTTTATGAACTGATGAGTACAGCTTCTTGTTCTGAACTAATCTAGAAATCCGGACACCCCCTTGAAACGGCCGAGGAGCTGGAAGAGTTCGAGGCTGTGAAGGATTTCCAATGGGAGCAGGAGTGAAGGTCTCTGACAGTGTTCTTTCATGCGCACGCAAGATGGGGATTATAGGGTATATACTGGGGTTTTACTGAGATAATGGAAAATAAAATGGAAACTACTATTTAGGGCTTAGAGTTAAGGAATATGGGTACGGCAGCCTTTCTGCTATTGCACTTGGCATTTCCGAGTTGTTATGAATGACCCAGATACGCCACCTTGCCATTACAGCGCTTATGAGGCATCTAGATTTCTTAAGATATTACTGGGGTTAAGTTTTGTTTCATACCCTAAACCCTAAACCCTGTTGCCATTGGTTCCCATTGCAGCTTTGCATCAGTGCCGAAGGAGCTCAAAGAGCCCTATGGGCGATGTCCAACATTCCTGTTCGACAAGGCAAGATGGGGATTACATATAGGGATTATATAGGGAGTATAGGGAGCATATAGGGATTATATAGGGATTATCTAGGGATTATAGGGTATATACTGGGGTTTTAATGGGATAATGGAAAATAAAATAGAAACTACTATTTAGGGCTTAGAGTTAAGGTATATGGGTTACTGCAGGCTGTTGCCTGTCACTGCGGATGACATCAGGATTGGGATACGTAGAGTTTTCTGCTGAGGCAGTTATCACTGTTGCTATTGTCTTGGAGCATGTTTTTTCATGACCGGCAGCGTGCCGGTATCATTTTCAATAGGGATCCTGAAGCTTAAGAAGCTCTAGTACAGAACTGCAGGCCTTCCTTACCTGACCTGTCCCTGAGTTAAAGCGCATCAAATCAAGTGTATGGCAGAAGAGAACTGCTGAAGCAGACAGGGGCTCTCATGACTCCACTTTTTCTTGCCCTTTGCTGACAGGCCACTACAAAGATGCTGCAAGACCGACAGGCAATCCTGGGCCAATTGCGTGCAACTACTGGTAGGGCTCTTCCCACCACAATGGCGGCTCCAAGCATATAGGTCTTGATCGTTAAAGGCTTTCAGACTGAAGGGGCCTCTACTTTTGCTTGAAGAATTGAAGAACGACCCGTTTTGACCCTAATGCGGACCCCTGATCCCCTTGGGATCCTGATGTTAAGGCCCTAAAAAGAAGGGGGGCTGGTTGCTTGATCACGGGTCTACATTAATGCCCATGCTACTCTTTGTTCAGTGATCGGGTTTGCTTCCGTTGTCCAGGCCGTGCGCCTGACACTCCACGAGCAAAAGGCCCTGCGAGCTGCAATGCCCGGCACGCAGGCGGAGCCCGGAGTTTCTTCCGTAGGGATGGGGAAAGTTCAATGGGAACCAAGATGACATGGATCCAGAGTTTGATCCAAGCTCCTGTGTTGAGTGCCTTTCATGATCCAGCTTCCTAGAGACTTGGGTTCGCAAATTCTGAGTACCTTCTGGATAAGAAATTGTTGCAGTTCCACAAGAGTTTACAATATTTGAATGGCTGCATGTGATGTGTGTAGCGAGCAGCCGCTGAACTGGCATACTCTGACTGGAACATGGCCGGAACGCGAAACATGAGCCAGACAATTCGCTGGTAGCACGCAGATCCTTCAACCTTGAGTAGTGTGGGATCCCTGTATGAGCAGAAGGCGGAAACATGCGGAAACACATTTTGCGACTATGTCGTTACTGTAGACGGATCTTTTAGGGGCTTGTGCTGCACATATGCTCGATGCAGGCCATGCTTTCTTGTGCAGCGGGTACGCTCTTTCGCATCGAGGACAGCAGCATCTTAGGGCTTGCTCCTGGAACTGTTGCGTTACAGCCCGCCTTGCAGGAAGTTTCCAAGCTGCGAGGCGAAGGACCTGCAGTTTCCTTGCAATGCTCACGTTGGTGATTGAGTCGTCCGTCTAGGCTGTGAGTGTTCAGAGGGCGGGACCCTCTGTGCCCTTCTTGTTGACAGTGAGGTCGTGGAGAGCCATCACTAGCGTTGGACGCAAAGTGAGGGAGCTCCAAATGATTTGCCGGAGTTTGCTAGCTGTTGTCACAGGACAGATGATTTCCATGGCCTGTACCTCAAACAACTGCAGCTTTTGTCGGCCACTTGTTGTCAATGGTGCTATACGTGCTGTCGGACAGCTGAGGAAAAGCTTCTAGTAAGCACATTCAACATTCATAAAGGTCCAAGATAAGGGATCTTTCTGCATGCCAGGTAGGCCTGCGCTATTTCCGGGAATCACCGTTTTTTGAGAGCACTGTGAGGTGCTTGCTTCGGAAGACCCAGGCCAGGCTGTTCTGGGAGTTGTTAAGCCCTCCGCTTGAATTTTTTCAATTGTTGTAAGATGCTGTAATTGTCATCATTACTGGCATAATCATCATTGTCGTCGTTCCAGAGGAGGACGATGAAGAGGTGGTGCTGGCTGTGAGCGGGTGCAGGTGTGCATGGGAGTGGAGAATCCGCCATAATGGGCCTAAACCCTACATGACCCATTTTAGTTGTTTCCATTTTCTTTTCCATTATCCCTATATAACCCCAATATAACCCTATATAGCCCCTACATGATCCCCATATGATGTAATGTAATAGTTTCCATTTTCTTTTCCATTATCCCCCATATATCCCCAACATAACCCATGGGCCGGGCGGTGACCGAGTTAGCGGCTGTGGGGGCGGCAGGGCTGGCGGGCGTGGTTTCTGGCCGTCATGACATTTTCCTAGGCTGTTTCGATGTCTTTTCTCATGGTTGTGTCGAATCCTCCTGGCTTATGTCCATGACCAAGTTCCTGCATTTCGAAGAGGATCCAGGGAGTTGAAGGACATGGATGTTTGGAGTGGGTAACGGGTAGCACTCATATTGGGATAATATTGGGATAATGGAAAACAAGATGGAAACTACTATAATGGGTTATGTAGTATTCCTGGGAATGGTTACCTCTCAAGCTGCACTAGAGGTCAGCCTTGTGGTGCCCAAGCTCTGAAGCCACAGCCGGATGTCATGGTTATTGTTACTTTTTTTTTCTCTTTTTTTTTCTCGGGTACTACTATTATTGTTATTACCATGATGACTACCCTAAACCCTAAACAATATTAGGGTTATGTTGGGATAATGGAAAACAAAATGGAAACTACTATGTAGGGACCATGATTGTTACCATTATTTTGGATACTATCCCCTAAGCCCTAAACCCTAAACCCCGAACCCTGAACCCTAAACCCTAAACCCTAAACCTTTAATCCGAAGGATGGCTGGGTCTTGAAGACACAGAGACGAACGGCACCATGACGGTCTGGCCCTCTGGGTTGATGGCTCTTATGCCAGTAATATAACCCATGAGTTTAGGGTTTAGGGTTTAGGGTTTAGGGGTTATATTGGGGATATATGGGGATAATGGAAAAGAACATGAAAACTACTATATCATATAGGGTGTTTTCAGGGATTGTATAGGGATTATGTATGGCTTCTATAGGGGTTATGTAGGGTAACATTGGGGTTATACGGGGATAATGGAAAAGAAAATGGAAATTAGTACATTGGGTTATATAGGGTTTGGGGCTTAGGGTTTGGGGTTGCATGTGGAGCGAGAGAACTTCAAGACTTTGGTTGTAGGCTTTGAACCGCAATAGACTAGGGTGTCTGTCAAAATCCTGACTTCCAATCCTAAATCCTCTCAGTCAAAGAAGTGCGCGCAACAGTAACCTCAAAATTAAGCACATTTCAAGGAAAAGCTGCGGTCTGGAGGGATTACTTAGCCCCGCATCACCCCTTGACAGCTACGTTCCTGGTTGTAAGCCAATCTAAGCCCAAAAGACCTCTGCCAAGGGAAGTTGCTGTCAAACCTACAAGCTCGTGCAAATTCTGTAGCGGCTCAAGTTCACTGAGCATCGTTTGGCATGGAGCCGCCGGTGGTGCTGGATGGATCTCACAGCACGCAGCCAGACAGTTCCCTGGCAGTGCAGACTGGCAATTTCTTTCATGACATGTTTGATCAATCTTTCCAACCCAGAAGAACAAAGACAGCAACAGCCTCAGAGAAGTCAGTGGCAAAACCATGCCCTCAGCACAGGTACTATTGAGGCGGAGAGAAATCATAGAGCGCATTGCCAAAGCTTTTTTCATTATCTCGATTTGATGCGATTTTGTCTTGCATTTGCTCCGCACACTCATGAGTACTGATGTAGAACATGCCGTTTTTTTAATTGTTTCAAAACAATCAAGCCTCGTGCGATCAGAACTTACTGCTCGGTTCAAGGCTGGGCAACTTTGCACCTTCCAGCCATCGAGGAGCTCCTGAGATGTGCGCCCGATGAGGCTTCAGCATAGGAAGATGCTATGAAAAAGCCTCTACTTCGAGTACTGTTGAATGTGATGAGGCGGTTAAAGGCTTGTACGCCACAGTCATATGCACTTGTTATTTCGTGAATGAATTGTGAGATGGTGTGAGGATGTGTGAGTAGAACTTGCAAAGCGCCTATTCTCGTTGAAGCTCTGTTGTTCATGACATCTAGCTCCCACTTTTTGCATCACCTGCACGAGGGCGCTTGCAGCACCAATGACGTGTTCAACATACTCATGCCCAGGCCAGCCACAGGTGGGAAGCTCTTTCATGTTACGCCTGCTTATGAGTACACTTTGCAGAGCAGAATTTCCGATCCTGCACACTAGAGGAAGCCCTTGGCCATGTTCTTTCAGCACGCTTCCGCAGTATGTCTGTTGTTTGAAGTCCGCCTTCGAAAAGGTGCGCGTGAAACATCCATGCCGCAGTGGCCAAGCTTCGAGGACGGATCACTTTCCATCTGATCAGGAAACCCGCTTGTCATGTACTCTGCCTTGGTGCAATCAACTCCCGCCTAACATCACTTTGCTCGGGGGTGGCAAGCCAAACGCCCCGACCACTCCCCCCATTCGGACCCGGACCCGGACCTGGTCTGTCCGGACCTGGGACCTGAAAACCGACCGTTCGGGTTTGCTTGTTATTCTGGGTGTGGGGTTGTTTAGGGTTCAGGGTTTGCAGGTGTTGAGGGTTCATAGTATGGGGTTGTTTAGGGTGTAGGGATGATAAGAGTTTAGACTAGTTGTTTAGGGTTTAGGGTTTGGGATTTTTTAGGTTCAGGGTTTGGGGCTGTTTAGGGTTTTGGGTTTGGGGTTGCCTTCAGAGTTTATTATAAGGGTTTGGAGTTGTTTAGGGTATAGTGTATGGGATTGTCTGCAGGTTTGGATTGTTTAGGATGGCGTGGCGAGGTTCGCTTGTTGTGGGCCCTAAACCCTAAACCCTAAATGTTTGGTCTTTAGCGTTGGGGCTCTTCAGAGTTCAAGGGTTGTGTAGGGATTAATGTTAGGGTTTTGTTTGTGTTCAAGCTTTGGGGCCATTTTGGGTTTGCGGTTAGTTCAGGATCTAGAGGTTGTTTAGGTTTGAGGTTTTGTGTTACTTAGAGTTCAGCTTGGATTTAGGGTTCTTGGTTCTTTGGGTTTGGGGTTACGGGTTGAAGGTCTGGGGTTGTTTCAAAATTCTCGATGTTTTGTCTTTAAGACTTGTGCACCAGCATGGAGAATGGCACGTTCGGAGGACGAGCGGAGCCTTGGTCACGGATGTTGGTGGTTATATAGGGATTATAGAGGGATTATTTAGGGGTTATTTCGGGATTATATAGTTGGACCCTAGGCTACCCATTTTGGGGTTATGTTGGGGTTATACTGGGATAATGGAAACTAGAATGGAAACTCCTATTGAGGGTCTGACCTTTCCAGCAAGCAGGCAAGGACTGACAAGGCTACTGTCACGATTTTGTGGCTCGTCTGAACCGGAGCAGACCCACACCGACTGCCTAGATCTGGACCCGAATCACCTGGACCCAGATCAGGATTCACCCAAGAAAAGCAATACCCAGTTGACGGCTGTGAGTTCTATTGTCCGATTATGTCGGACAAACCCTAAATAGGAGTTTCCATTTTGTTTTCCATTTTCCCAGTATAACCCCATTCTAGCCCCATTATAACCCCAATATAACCCCAAAATGGGTAGCCTAGGGTCCGACTATATAATCCCTATATAACCTCAATATAATCCCTATAATCCCTAGTAGGTTCCGTTTTCTTTTCCATTGTCCCTTTTTCCCTGTGTCGGACTTCTTCATTGTGTCTGCTTGCCAGGAGCCTCAGTTTCAAGCGAATCTTCCTGCTTCGCGACTCGGCTCCATTTCCTCTGGGGCTACATGCGGAGACACAAAAGACTGCGCCTGAGGCATCTCCACCCTGCCTACCTGAAACAGGACATTCCTATCATTTTTTCTTACTGTTATCATTATTGCTATTATTACTGTTCTTGCTGCTGTTGTTATTATTTGCTCTTACTATTATTATTGTTATGATTATTGTTAGTATTCTTAAGCAAATTCTAATATTGTTATTCTTGTTACTAACCTGAGTCAGAGGGGCTTCCACGGTTCATGCCTCAGATACAGGGATGAGCGCGGTATCAGATTGGTTTTGGTTTTCCTTGGCAACTGCCAGTGGGACTTGGCTTTTCCTGGTGACTCCATGCAGGACGTGGCGCTGCCGCATGAAGGCCTGTGCACATGCCCAAAGAAACGCAAAGGATGGACTTGAGTAATTCCCAAAGTTGGGCCCCATCTTGGTCTAAATGGTAGTTTCTAAAATTAGAGGGTACCTTTTTAGGGGTCCCTACAATGAGGACTACAGTGTATTGGAATCTATATTGAGGCTGGGGGAACTACCAGATCTTCGGGCCGTAATATAAGCTATAGACGATAGCCATAAAGGGCCCACAATTTTAAGACCAACCCACTTGTCAGTTGGTGGTGAAATGCGACCTGTAGAGAGCACGCATCCTTGTTCTTCCGAGACAAAAATGACAGGCGCAATGAAATGTTGAGATAGAGGGAAAGAGTTGAGTGTTGGACAACAGGAGGAAGCAAAGGAACCGTTGGCACTGTAACGGCTTCAAGGAAATCCATACCAAATGCGCTTATTCAAAGAGTGGCACAGGTGCGCCAGGAAATGGTCTCGTTGGGCACAAGAGAGTTCCCAAGAAGATCAACATTCAGGAGTTACTGTCCTCATTATGGCTGTGCTCTGATTCCTAGTGTTTCCTGGTAGTGATGATGCCAGTTTTAGCAACATTCCAAGCATTCCTGATGTTGTTGGGGTGGCATTGCCACGCAAACAACTGAGCGGTAAGAACCGCATGTAGAACTACCACTTGTCGCCTTGCCCACGTCAGGAGGAGTTTCGAAGCGACCGTTGCGAGATTACGACTGCCATGATACGGCCCGCAGCTCACGTGGCTTTGTGCAACATTTTGTGCTCCCAGACTTGCCCTTGCTAGCGTGAGATGCTTCTGGCCTGGAAGGAACGTCCCAAACCAGTTGAATCGGAAGAAGTTCGTGGAGCGACTTGACCAGCTGGGATTCGCAGGTTTGCCTCCTGGCTGAAGGAGAGGTGTAATGCCTTCATACGAATATGACATACCCCCACCCCTAATATTGAATAGCCCCCCATAAGAGACGTCATATATTGCGGGCCATATTTGATATTGGGGGTGGGGGGTATTCAATATCACTCTGAGGGGAGTACTATTGGTTTCCTTATGCTATGCGATCGCGTGCAGGAGTTCTGGAGGTCCTTGGGGTATTCGGCTATTCCAACTTGCGTATTTGTGGGCAAAGGTGGCCCCGTCCACCTGTTGATATGGTAGTTTTCCGTGCATTGGGAAACCTTAATATAGACCCGAGTTGTTAGCTACAGTGGAGATAATGCCCGATGTGTAATTGTTTTGGTCGTTCAGAGGCGCTGCTCTCTTTTTGAAGTTGGCACAGCAAGCCGCTACCCCATTGCTAACGACTAGTTAGATCAACATCGATACGTTTACTGTACAGCACCCGCTCATGAGAGCCAAAATCCTGGTGCTGGTTCATCTCCGGTAGTATCAGAGCTGTCAGGTACGATTTCGTGTATGTTCCGCCGCTCGACGACAATGATTAGAGCATTTGCGTGGCGGTGTGCCTTGTTCCTTGCAATGGCGCCTGTCACGTCCTGTTTGGCCCAGCCCTCATCAGGATGGATCGATCGACGCGAATGAACGTTGGCTATGCGTTTGTAAATTTTATCAGTCCGGATGTATTCAGGCCAGACACTGAGCTCAGTCTTTGCTTGTGCATGCTCTGGCATTGCTTCTTTGGGCCCGTGAGGATGTGCCAAGCCACGCTGGAGGGCAAAAGGTTTCTTGACAAAGAAGACTGCGACAAGCGCAGAAGCAGGAAACCGATCATCGTCGCTCGGCTCAGCTCGTACGGTGAATGTAAAAATGAAATCGAGGTTATATATAGGGGTTATATAGGGAAAATGGAAAGGAAATGGAAACTACTATATTATAATCGGGTATATATTGGAGTTATAGTCTGTTCTCTTGCTTTCAGATTGAGAGAAGTTTTGCCGCAGCTTTCCTGCCAGGTCTCTGCGGCTCACGTACAGGGACTGCAAGAGAACGAAAGACACTTCAAGGAGAACGGGACTGCAACTCGGAATCTGTGATAGTTTAAAAGAGCACTCTGCCAGGATACTGTGGCCACAGTAGTGCAACAGCCCACAGGAAAAAGAAGTCATGCCCTCTGAGATTGCTATTTGGGATGGCCTGTGGCGAAGTGCAGGACGCTGCGGTCGCACACACGCTTCACAGACCTGTCAAGTTTGTGTGCAATGCCGACAACGAGAAGCCTTTAGGCATCTTGGTTGCCTTTGAGCTGAGAAGCTGTGGAAGGTACATATCCCACTTTATAGGGAGCTCTGGGGAGGGACACCGGGGATATCGCGGATGAAAAGGGGATCATCCAGAGTCCATTTAGGAATCATGCTTAGGGACTGTGTGTCTACTTGGAATATGATTTTGCCAGGTTATGCGTCAAATGTACGCGGACCGCCCGCCCGCTAATGCTGACGACAATGGACCCTGCAGGGTCACTGAAGCAATCTCTGCGAATGTATGGGGGCATTACAGAGTGATTGTCCCATCTTTCTCTTGAGGGCCATTGGAAGAAGGCTCCTGAATTCGGACACGGCCGTGAGAAGCTCCGCCCTCCAGGGAAATTTCTTGTTGTCGCTCATGGCATATTACTATTATTATTCTGAGTATCACTATTACTATGATTATGATTATTGTTACATTACTATTACTTCTATTGTTATTCTTATTATTACTAGTATTATTATTAGTATTACTCGTATTATTGTTATTACTAATATTATTACTGATAATATTGTTACTATTAATATTACTATTATTATCACTATTGTTATTACTATTATTATTATTACTAGTAGTATAATCCTGATTATGATGAACTTATCTCGTCCACTTCTTGGGGCGGTCGTCTGGGCCATCTTTCGAGAAAAGCTATGGAATGAAGCTCGGAGAGCCGCTATTCCATAATGCCAATGCCACTCCATGACAAGAACAGATGTGCGGTTTAGGGTTTAGGGTTGAGAGTTTAGGGTTTTGAATTCAATGAGTCCTTCTGCAGGCATCCCTTCACTGGGATCATGGGATTTTTCAGAAAAATGATGTATGGAAAGTCATAGGACCGCAAAGCTATGCTTATGGAGCTGGCATGGTCTCAGTCAAACTTTTAGATTTGTCCACGAAGCTGCTGTTGGGGTTGCTCACTGTGCTAGCTCTTAGGGGTAAGGGTGGGGTGATATTAGGGGGTATATTGGGATAATGGAAAATACAATGGAACTACTATACTAGGGTATATATTAGGGATATATTAGGGGTTATATTGGGAAAATGGAAAATAGAATGGAAACTACTATAGTATATGAGGGTTATATACGCGTTATATTGAGGTTATATTATTTCCTTGTAGCTACCTGGCATGTCAGATTCGTGGCCGCTGCTCCAGGGCGTGTCGGCACCCGACATCCTGTGCTGAGGATGTGCTGTTTGTCAACTTTCTTCTGATCTTAGGGATATGATCCCCTCGCGCGACTTGTTTGTGCTTTTAACCTTGAGTACTTGTAGTCACTGTCAATACCACTACCATGCTCTATGTGGTCTTGCCTGTCAATGTGTACGTAGACATGGGATTTGATTCGCCGTCAGTCTTTGGCAACCTGAGATCTCACTATCACGTGTAGATCTTCATTGCGCAGGTTCACAGCCGTGCGAAAAAAAACTGTGGCCGTTTATGCACGTCTCAATGAGTAAGCAGGATGGTGCGTACCATGATGGCCATTGGTTGAAGGACACTGGTCCCTATATCCTAGTCTCCCCCTTAATGACCCCATTTGCACTTTCCTTTTCAATCTCTCATATACCCGTCTTTAAGGAGTTTAGACTACAGTTCATATCATCCCCAATAGTACAGTGGTTTGCATTTTCTTTTCCATTCCTAGGGCCAGGACGAGCAAGCGACATGGGATGGGAGCCACAACACCTAAACCCTAAACCCTAAATACCTGTAGAATACCCTTGTATCCCTGGGGTGGGGTTTAGTGTTTAGTGTTTTGGGATCCATGGCGTCTTCAAGGGTTTGCTGTTTTGAGAAGCCCCCCATGATCCTTCAAAGCCACTATGTTGAATTCCAGTTTCTACGGCGGCTTCCATGTTCTTTCCCTTTGAGTTTCCATTCCTGGGTCAACACTCCTTCTATGCCTCTAGAAGCATAAGCCTTAGATAACATAGTAGTCAGCATTTCGTTTTCCACTCCCCACATAATCCCCATATAACCTCTAACCCTAAACCCTAAACCCCTAATGTATGACCCTTCGTGGCAGGCTCTTTTGGCTGCATCTGATCTGGAAGAGGCGCGAATGGAGGGATGTTCATCTTGACTTTTTTAAATGGAAGCTACTATTATGTACTGGGTTTTTTTCGGGATAATGGAAAAGAAAATGGAAACGATTATAATATGGGGTATATATTGGGGTTACATGGGGATAATGGAAAATTGAACGGAAACTACTACAATTACAGGGTTGAGGGTTTGGATTACCGTTGCCAACCCAAAGCTTGGCCTAGATTCTTTGTGAGGACATGCTTGGGTTATGCTGTGGAAGTGTAAGGCGAGTAAACCTGCGAGTTGAAATCGCGATCAGGAGGTTTCAAGACATGGGAGTTTCTCTAAACAAGGGCATCCCAATATAGACCCCAAAATACTGTAATCCTTATGATGGGGACCCCCAAAATGGTACCCCTAATTGAGGGAAAACCCTACATGCTTCAACAGCTGGTTGGATCTAATGGGTGTTCCAAGTTGCTCCCTGTTCGGTCCACCAACCCTAGACCCTAAACCCCTCACCCGTCATGTCTGTCCCATGCTCGCCGCAATTCAGCTTGAATTTCCATGTAACAGAGAGATCTCTTGACAAATGGTAGTTTCCAAAAAAGGTGGACCCCAGTACGGACTCCAATATACAATAGTCCTGATCATGGTCTGATTCTCCACTATTGGGGGTAAGAATCCCTGCGTATCCCTACACCCTAAACCCCGAGTAGTAGCGTAGTTTCCCTTTTTCTGTTCAATCACCCTAAACCTTGAACCCTATGCATACCCTAAAATCCATATTTCTTAAACCCTGCATACCCTAAACCCTAAATACCCTAAATCCTATATATCCTAAAATCTATATTTCTTAAACCCTGCATACCCTTTACCCTATATACCCTAAATCCTATA
>CAJNIZ010019435.1:74659-86548 GCA_905231905.1 Symbiodinium pilosum
ATTGGGGTCCCTTTAAAGGAGGTTAGGGGAGGAGATATGGGGTTTCTATAAAAGGGTTCTACAGGGATATAGAGGGTGTTTCCCAAAGTTAGGTTACCGTTTTGGGGGTCCCCAGAATAAGGATTATAGTATTTTGGGGTCTATATTGGGGTCCCCTTTTTTTGGGAATCTACCATTTATGGTTGTGCACTGTGCGTTCTCCTCCCTTCCGCCGCAACAGTATCTCCTCAAAGCCGTACTGAGACGGTCAGGTGGATTTACTAAGTCGGTTAATAATTGGGATAACTAGGGTTACTATATGAGCTATAGTCTAAACTCCTTAAAGGGGGTTATATAGGGGCTTATATAGGGGAGTACTACAGGGGTTATTAAGGGGGGTACTAGGAGTTTAGACTATAGCTCATATGGGTTATAGGGGTTACTACCCTACTTACTAAGTCCCTCTGACCCTTCAAGTAGCCCTCACCACGCCAAAGGAGGGGTTTGGTCTCTCTCCCATTCCTCATCTTCCAAAGGGTTTGGGTTTAGGGTTTAAGGTTTAGGGAGATTCTTTCCAATATATTTCCCATTTTAAATCCTACACTTCCTACAGGCATTTAGCATTGTTTAGATCAGCCCCCATGTATATATGGTAGTTTCCCAAAATAAGGGGACTCCAATATAGACCCAAATAGACTATAGTCCTTATTATGGGGACCCCCAAAAAGGTACCCATAATTTTGGGAAACGTAAGGAGGCTCTGGGATGAGGGCTTGTCTCAGGATGATGTTTTTTTTTGGGCTTCCCATGATAAGGTGGTAAGGATTAGGGTTTAGAATTTTCGGGTTTAGGGTACTCAAAGGGAACATGATTTTGACAAACCCGGTTGTAAGTCAGGCAGCTCTAGCAAAGGGAAGCAACCCTAAACCCTATTTCCCCCCATATTTTATTGTCCCCAACACCCAAGCCCAACCGGGAGTGAATGGGGAGAAGTCTCCTGCGCGCAATCATGTGAGCTAGTGTCAATATGAGGCTTAATAAGGGACCCTTAGTTGTGGACGTAGGGTCGCTCTTCTAATCTTGTGCAGTCCCGAATATAGTCCCGAATACGGAACCCATGTCCATGAAATTATGTAGGAATTGTTCACTGTAGCTCATATAGGGTTTAAGGGGCACCTTAGTTTTGAGAAGCACTTGGATACTCGATTTGTAAAGTAGTTTGCAGGTCCGTGAGCCCTATTGTAAGGCCTAGGCCTAGACAGCTGAAGGCGCGAAGGGGTGAAGGGGTGGTTCAGAACAATAAGTATCAGTTGTTTTTCAGGGGTTCGCCATGGTGGAGGGTTTAGAGCCTTGCGGGTTGAGGCCTTGAAAGGTTTTGGCTTTTGGCTTTTGGCGTATGGCGTGGTGTTTATGTTGCTACTTTCTGTCTGTGGTAGGGCAAACTCTATGCCCACCCCACCAATACTTCTTTCCATACCTGTTACGGGCTATATTGAGCATGATCTGACTCTTAACCTGACATGAGGTAGGGTGTTAATACCGTTTTTTGGTACATTAGTCAGTGTGCGTATATGCATGTGTGTTGTCCAATGGAGGGAACCGTAAATTGGCATCCTACCACATATAGCTCTAGCCGTTTGCCTAAATTGGTCCCTTCTAGCTTGCTAACCCTCTACCCTAAACCCTCCAACTTCATACCTAAGACGTAAAGGCCCCATGGCTCAGGGACCCTCTACGCGAAACCTGAAACCCCAACCGGTGCAGGTTAATGCAGTCAAGTTCCTGGTGGAGGCTGGAGCGGATAAGGCCGGTGGTGCATGGCCGGCTGGTTCGGGTCAGAATTGGTTTCCCCTCATATCAGTGAAGGTAAGTGGGTAAAAGGATCCCTAGTATATATTTCACTATATGGGGGCTTATTTCCTATACCCCACCTTCCTTTGCCCCACCTTGTGAGCCCTCTGATCATAGCTAGCAGGCAATCGGTCGCTGTGTGTAGAGCTTCCCAAACGCAAGCCAAGCTCCAGAACCTTCCGATTTGGAATTGGTTTAGGGTTTATAGGGTTTAGGGTTTAGGATGTAGGGTTTAGGGTTTGGGGTTTAGGGTTTGGGGTTCAGGGTTTAGGGTCTGAAGGATTTCAGGGATGCAGGGGTCGGGGTTCAGCACTTGGAACCCAGGATTTGAGGTCCAATGCTGCCTGCCGCCCCCAAGACTAATCCCTCAATCCCTTAGCCTAAACTAAGCCATAAATCCTGAGCCATAGATCCAAAACCCAGTCCCTGAACCCTAAAGCCAGGACCCTTAACCCTAAACCCCAAACCCTATAGATCCGAGACCTAAAATCCTTCTAGATCCCTGCATCAACACAATTCCATTTTCATCTCCATTTCTTTTCCATTTTGATTCTCATTTTCTAATTTCTTTTCCATTTGATTCTCCATTATCCTGGAACCTCTAAGCCCTAAACCCAAAACCCCTAAACCCGAAACCCAAAACCCTAAACCCTAAACGCTGAACCCTAAACCCTGAACCCTAAACCCGAAACCCTAAACCCTAAACCTGAAACCCTAAACCCTAAAGCCTAATCCCTAAACCCTAAACCCGAAACCTCAAACGTGAAATCTGTCTGCTGAGACCGGGGCGGCCGACGCCGCGCAAGACCTGGCAAAGCTCGGAGCTGTCTTCGGCGAGGTTGCGTGGGATGTAATGGTTTAGGGTTTAAGGGTTTAGGGTTTAAGGGTTAAGGGTTTAGGATTTAAGGGTTTAGGGTTAGTTACCCATAATTATAGGCAACTTTGCTCTAATTTCCTAATTACTTTGGATTAAAGTACCCCATTATTATGGGTAACTAGGCTTTCTAAGTCTATAATAGGAATGTAGGAGGACCCCATACAATCCTTCTCAGCCCCTACAGTTGCTGTTACAGGGTGCGGGGTCCACCTAATGTAAAGGGGTTTGGGGATTGGGAGGTTGATTTGGAGTTAGGGGTCAGAGTTTTAGGGGTTGGGGGTGTGGGGTAAGGGTTTGGGCACTAGGATTAGGGTTTGGGGTTTGGGGTTTGAGGAATGGGGTTTAGATTTTAGGGATGTAGGGTTTGGGAACCCCAAAACCTTCACTTCACCACTTTGGGTTTTGGTGCTTTGTTTTTTGGGTCTCAAGATTTCGGGTACTTTGAGGGGTTTCCAGAGAGGTTATGTACCGGTTACACAAAGCGATGTAGGTGGGATCTTCTTGTATCGGGCTTGATTTTTGGGGTAGAGGTTTTTGAAGCTTAAGCTGTTTTAGGTGTCTTGGAGTCAAGCGCGGGCTTCAAAGTTCAGATGGGGTCATAGCTAGGGTTACAAGAGCCGCTGTACAGTTGATAAAGTATAGTAGCCTGATGACAGCCCCAATTATGACTGATTACCCCTGAATCTTCAAGCACGGTTTAGAAATGACGCTCCTGAGCTTTGTGTGAGTCCTGGTGCTGAGTGGCGCGGTTTAGGGTTTAAGGTTTTGCAGACCAATAATTCAGGCATGCTAAGCGACCTCCATTGAAAGTCCTCAGCACATTTTCCAGCAAAGCTGCGAGATCTTGACGTGAGGATACTTCGAAGCCGTACAAGCCACATAGTGATTGTCCCCATCATTACCCTACTTGCTAAGTCCACTTGACCCTCCAAGTATTCCTCCTACATCAGCCCCACAATTTCGAGGGTAATTTTGATATTGCCTGCCCCGCCTCCAAAGCACAGTAGGACTGGTTGTGACAGAGTTTTTTGATCTACCTTCTAAATGGGATACTGGTTTGCAGGAGCCAGTTTTTGGTCGCATGCCTATTTTGTGGTTTGGATTTCCGCGCCTCTTTGGTGGCGAAAACAGTCAGTCTCGCGATTCCGAGTCTACAGCATCAAGCACCTGAACTTCTTTAGACTTGTGGGTCAACTAGAGTTTAGGGTTCGTCCCGAGAAAGTACCCTTGCCAACATTCAGGTACAATCCTGGGAAACTCGTGTGACTCCTTGTGGCTATTGTGTGTGCAGCTCTGCTTTTTTTTTTTCTGGGCCAAGTACGGCTATACTTGCATTCCAATCGGTGGAGCCAGTTCCCATTCCTGAACCTATGTCGAATTTTCACCCTGTGTGAACTGCGTGAAGGGTTTAGGGTTGGTAGGCTTTCCCTTGTTCCCCAGCTCCAGCTCCCATCCCCTTAGGAAGAATATTGTACAATTTCTGTAGTAGTCCATCCCCGAGGGGGACCATTAAACAATAGAATGCGTCTGCTAGGTCTAAGACCAGTAGCTAGACAAGGCCCAAACGAAGCTTGAGCGAAGTTTCTTGAAGTTGTTTTGCGGTGTATTTGGTTTCGAAAGAGGGGTACCCGTGGGGATCCTAGAGATATTTGGGACCTTCCCAAAACTCATTAAAGTACAGGTTCTTGCAGTGGAGCTCTTATTGCTATACGTGTCTCGCTACAAAGCTCTCCATTTTGGGAACAGCACGTTAGGCCAAGCTCCATAACATACAGGTGCACTCTGGTTGTAATTGTCCCTGTTGAGTATTGTATAGGAATTTGGGGTTGCAATAATAAGTGAAGGCGTAGTATACCCCTGCATATGACCCTCTTACCCTACACTCGAATTTTGCTTTTCCCAGGAGAAGAAGGCCATTCTGGCGATACTGAGCCGATAGGGCACGCACTAGATACCCTCGGCTTCCAGCAGTCAAATGATGGCTTCTCCACGTGAGCCCTTGAGGCGGTCCATGACTAGATTTCTATAGGGGCTTAAATGAATTGAAATCTTGTGCTTTACATGCCTTGTATAATTCTGGTATAGAGTATCTCAAATAGACCTGTTGGCACTTGTGTAAGCCCAGGTATTAGGACTCGGAAGGAGCATGTGCGGATATAGTGCTCCCCATACTCTAGTGTAACCAACAATTTTTTGAAAGAACTGGGAGGTAGGAGATTGTGTCGGGCCCCATAGCCCAACATTGGACAGGGCCATAGGTACCGCCTGATCATATGACCCAACGTAAGGGAGACAAGGCAACTTCAAAAGCGAGGTCATGTATGAACGTCCTCATTCTGTCTTTTTTGGAGTTTATTCCGGGGGCCTCTGGAGTTGAGGAGAGTTACGTGAAAATAAGGGGCATATGACCTGTTTTTGGGGTAGGGTGGGCGGGGATATATACATATGTAGATACACACTCGTTTATTAGGTATGTACAACGTGTGTAGGTATCTTGTACTTTTCTATTGGAAGCGCCAGGAATTCTGTAGGTAGTTCTACCCGAGTCTAGACTACAGGAATTTGCAGATTGCATCTTTCAGTCACAAAGTTCTGCAGTGGGAAGCGCTTGGCACCCTGACGGGATGTCTCACCCCGCGCCCTCATGAGGCGCAAGCACCTCGAGCGGAGCCTGCAATCCGTGAAAGCCAACCTCAGAAAGTTTTATTCAAGTGCACTAGTGTACACTGCGCTTATGCTGGTTTCAAACGCGCAAGAGGACGCTTTTTTGTTTGCACCTGGAATCTCTGCCGGCGCAATCTGACGATATTTGTGTCGTCGAGGCAGTCAACAGTGACTACTTGCAAACCCCGCCTACTATTCCAGAAAGATCAGAAGAATTACCTTTACTGTTAAGATCAGCGCAAACCGTTGTTGGAGAGGGGAGGGCATGAGGGTACCTGACGTCACTGCAGCTGTCGAGCAGGTGCAACTTAGTCATCTGCGGCCCGGTTTTAGCAACCACTTTACATTAGCCTCCAGCGGAAACGCTACGGAGCTCTTGAGCAAGAAGAGCCGATTGCCTACCTCTTGCGAAAGCGTGCGAGACAAAGCAAGTAGAGCAGTAGTCACACTGCAGCTAGGAGGCCCTGGTGTTTGCGTGGCTAGCGGGTGGGGCAAAGTGCACCCCCGCTGTGCCTTGAGCACAGGCGGGCAGCTGCTCAGGCAGTCCACAGTCCAGCGCTTAGACAGTCTTAGTCCAAACAGTCGTGCGCAGCCCAGACCAGCAGACCACTAGGTACTGAGGGTTGCGGCCTGCTCAGGCGCAAGCTTGAAGCGCCTTGGGCTTTAGCCTCTACTGGCTAGGTAGAGACCTGGCAAGCTTGAGAACGCAGCTAAAAATGCCAACGGGCAACCGCAGAGCGCCGGTGAAAAATGCTTGCTTGTCCGTCTGTGTGTGTGTCTGGGCTTGCAAGAGACCCTGGCTTCGGCAGCATTGGCAAAGCCACGTGGCCACGTAAGCCGCCCCCCAATACACAACTTTCTATGGCTTGCAGGTTGTTACTAGAAAAGACAAGTGAGTCAACGCAGCCAAAGCACGTGGGACAGCAAGCGCTGCTGCTCATCCTGCCGCTGGAAAGCGCCTTCTCATTCTCAGGATGGTGGCTTGAGTCGGCATCCTCGCGTGACGTTCATTTCGTGCTTGACACGGGGCTGTGCCTGCTGGGGAAGCATGGTTGGCTACGTGCCGCTGTCCCAGGACTGCCGCGACTCCTTGGCAGGTGTGGATAGAAGCTCAATCAGTTCTGCTTGGGGCTGAAGATGCTACGTGTAAAGCTCCAAAGAAGTATGCTTTCCACGCGCTTGCTCCTGCGAACTAATTACCGTAGCTGCAAATGCGAAGGAAAGGGCCGCAATCCCGAGCCACCCGCTATTCTGCAACGCTACAGGAAGGGCTAGCTGGCCTCAGGTGACGAAGGTTAAAATTCTGGAGTTTGAGGTTTGAAACTTGCAGCTGGTAAGCCTAAGCTTTTATCGCCCAATTTGAGCACGACCCTCAGTTCCAGAAGGTAGTCATCGTTGGTGGCCATGGAGTGACAGTCAGGGCTGGTCACCTTAGGGTTTAGGGTTCAGGGTTTAAAGCTTAGGGTTTACGGCTTAAGGTCCGATGTTTAAGGTTTAGGATTTAGGAACAAGCTTTCGCTTCTACCTACCTGGCGGGGTCACGAGCACGCGCATTTTGTGCACTGGTAGCCACGTAATGCTTTTTTTTTTTTCCTATGGAGGTTGAGATTATCCTTCAAGGCCCTCCTTCTGCAGTCGTAACACTCAGTTGTCAACTGGTGCTCGCACGTCTCAAGCCACAGGGGGCCAGCTTAGGGGGTGAGCGTGGAGGTGCCATGGCAGGCCAGTTCCGCAGCTCTTGTCACCATGAGCAGCATGCCATGCTGCACTTGCAGTGATCATATTTCACACATTTCGCCGAGTGTGTATTCAACATCAGCTCACGTTTCCAGCATCACCGGGGCAGTTGGCGCGTGACCACATAGGTTTTTTGGGTTCATCTGGGAATCGAAGCCACAAACGCTGCTGTTCATGTTAGTTGACAAAACCTGACTGGTAAGCCGGGTTAGCGCTGTGTTTTGAAACAGCAGCTGATGCACCGTGTGGCGAGCTGCGCGTTGTTTGCGTTGACAGGCTTCAGCCGCTTCAACCTGCACACAACCCGTCAGGCGGACGCTGTGTGGTTTTGGACGTACGCAGCTGTGCAGAAGGCTCGGCGCAGCGGACTGCTTACGAATAACTGTTGTGGTGGCTTGTTTTCGAATTGCATGTGACTTGTAGCGGTCAGGCACAGCAAAATTTTGCAATCGTATCCATTTTAAGGCCTTTGTGGTGGTTTCTTGTTGTGTGTGTACGATGTCCTACCACGATACGCAGCAGTATGTTGCCAAACTATGAGCCTTACCAAAAGCCTCTTTCTATCCTTCAGCCTAAAGGCAACGACCGCCAGTTGCTTTTGCTGTGGCTGCGGGCGACTCGTGAGGCCTGCCTAGGGCGTTTCCGCGGCCATGCAGATGATGGCCGGACCATAGGTTTAGGTTTTGAGTTGAAGGTTCAGGTTCACTTGCGCGCCCTCCCCACACCCTGAACAACTCAAGCTCAGCACGGCGTGCCATGAGCGAAACGTTATACCCCACCCACGTTTTGTAGCTTCAAATGCGGACCTGTTAACCCGAGTTTACATGTAGGTGCGCCAAGGAACATCTCTGCCAATTTTTTTTTGTTCTTGGAATTTTGGAATAGCCGTTCCTAAGTGACCATGAAAGTTTCAAAGGAAACACAGGCGCAGTTTGTCTTAGTGCACTAGCAGAAACGGCAGGTAACGTCCAAGATGCATGTTTTCGTGTTGGACCGCCCCTGCCGGATGTCAAGTAAGTTCAGAAGCTGGAGTAGCTCCAGCGAGCCATGACTGTTGTGTTGTTGCGTTTGGAGAGTCCAGACTACAAACCCAGCGCCGAAGCTTGAACACCAAACAGGGTGAGGGCTATCAACCTGGTGCACCGCAGGACTTCAGATTGACATCTTCCCATTTTTGAACCAAAAAACTTGAACTCCGCAACTGTTGGCTTGCGCGAAAGCAAGCGGACAAGAAAGACAGACAAGGCTAAAGGATTCAGAACCACAATTTTTTTTCTGGGCGGCTGAAATGTGTCCGCCCATATTAGGTGCTATACATCAAACCATAAACTACCTAGAATGCAACATCACGCTGAATCCGTGCAAGTGCACAAATTCCTTCCAAAGTCTTGTTTGCTCACAAGAGAGTAGTCATGTTGTGATTGCACTGAGCATGGGAATAAAACGTGTATTTTTGGTGGACAGCTTCCATACAAGATTTACAGAGGCATTGTTTAGCATTTGTTCGTCTCATATCAGCGTGCGATAGATCGTATTTGAACGTACCCAGCCAAGGACTCTTCCAACCCTTGAAACCTAAAACCTTCAACCTGAAACCCCGTGGTCAGGCGCTGCCGTACGAAGTGGAGCGGACGCCGTTGCCGCGTGCCTAACATCGAAGAAGCCTTGAAGGGGTTCAGGCATTGGGGATTGGTCTCAGGAGCTTTTAGGGTGTGGGCTGCAACGATTAGGGGGTAATGGAGTAGAGCTTGGGGTTTGGGCGTTGGGGTAGGCTCAGGTACGCTTTAGGGGCTGGGGTTCGACGTTGTACAGGGTAGGTCCTGTAAGTAGTAAGGTCAATAAGGATCCAAGGGCCCCAGCCTTTTGAAAACTTGACATCTCTACATGAGCTTCCCAAAGTAGTCACTGTAAAGTCTGTGAAGAGGGACCCAATGATTTCAGTGTGGTCCCCCAAAATTGCCTAGAGTTCCCGGAATACTTCTTTTTGAGAACACCCCCCGATACTAAGGTAGAAGGAAAGAGAAGAAAATGCCGCCCACAAAACCCCCCAAAATGCCAAACCCTAAGCCCTGAACCGCAATTTTGACGTAAGCCGTAAACCCTGACTTGTTTTTCCAAATTCGCAAGCAAAAACCTGATGATGAGTCGGGTTTGAGGTTTAGGGCTCAGAGCTTACGGGCTTAGGGTTTATGGTGTGGAGTTCAAATTAAAACATAGAGTTGAGGTCTTAGGGCTTAGAGGTTTAGGCTTTTAGGGTGCACGGGCTTCGGTCGTAGAGTGTAAGTTTGTTGTTTATTTGCAATCCTAAACCTTGGCTGTAGGGGTAAGTACGAAGCTCACGCACTTCAGCCGGGTACTGAGCAGACACAAATCCCAAACCTTAAACCCTAAACCGTGAAACCTGGGCCTTAACCCAGAATCCTAAGGAGCTCGGTGTTTTCGAGTGTAGTCGTTTGGGGTCCGGAGTGCATTTTCTGAGTGTCTTGGTCTGAGAGCTTGGGGTGTAATGAAGCGTTCCTGGATAATTCTCAATACAAGGATATATAGGGGCAGATAGGGATATCACCCCAGTCGTGGAGAACCAAGTGGAAAATAACCCGTGCAATAAAATGGAATCCGGGTATGTTTTGGGCTTTCTTGGATAAGTACCGATATGATCATCCTAGACTCCTTGTACAGGTTATGGTATTGGGTCCCTCAACCAAACCTCCAGATGATATTGGTAAATATTCAGGCGCCCGTATATAACGTAACCAATCATAACCACCAGAAACCCAATTCGCATTTCATGTCCCATTATCTGTTCCATATAATTCTGCACATTCCCTGAACCTTAAAAACCATTTGTAATTTTTTGGGCCCCTACAGTAGGGGTTTTGCGGGGGTGGAAGATTTTGTTGCTCACGTCCTCAGGTCCGTGGTATCAGTGCACGATGGCTTCTATGTGCCCGTTTTGCAACAGTTTTTTTTGACCGGTTCAGGGGTAGGGGCTCGGGTTTAGGGGCTAGGGTCAGGGTTTAGGGCACGCTTCGTTGTTTTACGGGTTTGAGGTTTTCAGGGTTGCAGGCATAAGGTCCAGCAATCCTGCGCTTGAGATGCTGGGGATAGAAACCCGAGCTACAGCCAGGTAGCATTCTACAGTCTTTTTGAATGTTTTATGATTAGTACAAGTGCTCGGTAACATAGCTACCTAGCGTTGGAATTCAGTTCATTGGTTCTGACACCAAGGCCTTTATCGCCTGTCTTCTAGATTTGGGTTTCGGGTTTCCTAGATGGCACCTTGGGATAGATAGTAATTTAGGGTTTTACGACAGTTTTTGTGCATAGGAGCATATCCGCGGAAGTAGCTCTCCCGCTCATGAAAGGTCTCTATCTTCTACATCGGATCATAACGGTAAACACAAGGATCATTTTGACGTGTTATTTGAGTGATAACGCCGGAGCACAAAAACTTAAAACCTTAAACTGCAGAGCCAAAACCCCAAATCCCAAATCCTAAACGGGAAACCGAAAATCCTAATCTCGAAACCCTGAAGCCCAGCACCCTACACCCCTAAACCCAAACCATGCTAAACCATCAAAACGCCGAAGCCCTAAAGCCTGAACCCAAGCCCTAAGACTCAGCTTAAAAGCAAACTGGATTGCCACGCGTTCAGGTGTCTCGTCTGCCTTTGGCAAGCCACAATGACAAGGAGCTGCGTTTTGAGTTCAGGATTTAACACGCTTGTGAGCTCTTCGTCTGTTCCCTATAAACCCGACTATTATCCTCGTATCCCAGAATAAGAACCCATGCATATCCCATAATAAAATCCTGAACCCTAAACCCCTAAACTTCATTTTAGGAGACTACCAACCTGTCTACGTTCAGGATGTTTTCAGCCGAACATTAGGAAAAGGGTACCCTCATATGTATGGGGTCACTGGGGAACCTATCGTAAGTTCGGGATGTTTTCGCGCTTCTTCGGCATTTCTGGGTTTAGGAGGCTGGGCTTTCCGGAAACAGCTTGGCTGAGGGAGGGGCTTAAATCAAGGGTTTAGGGTTTAGGGTTTGGGGTGTACAGGGTTCAGGTTAATAGGGTTTGTAGGGTTTGTAGGCTTTATAGGGGTTATAGTGTTCATTGGGCTTTGGGTTTCAGGGTTTTAGGGTCTGGCGCATTAGGGTTGTGGGTTTGGGGTTTTAGGGTTAAGGGTTTAGAAGGTTTAGCGTTTAGGGACCGGAATATAATGAACTTTGCTGCAGAACCAAGCGGACATGAGATGGAAAGTGATATGCAATCGCAGGTTATAGGCAGACTTGTGTAGGGTTCTGCATTTAGTTATTTTGGTGGTTTTGGGTAATCCCATCCTGTGATTCTTATATGACCATTTTGGCGTCCTACTTAAGGGAGTTTGGGTTACCACAACCTCAAGGCGGATCCTTCCTTCATGCTACCATTGCAGAGGTTTGAAAGCTAACTCAGATGCGGAAATTAAGCTTATGGTAGGGCTCCAGGCTTTAGGCTTTGCTTTTGAGGGCTGAGGATTAGGGGTTCAGGGTTTAGGGTTTAGGATTTCAGGTTTGGGGTTTAGGGTTGAGGATTTAGGGTTAGGGTTTAGTAAGTTCTAGCTTCCAAGCATGTGTCCACAAATGGGGTTTTCATATTCCGCACGCGTACGCGGAGCAAAAAGGCACGGAATACCATAGCACTCACGTTTAGTAACCACCTCCCCTCCATAATGAACCTCCACCCCCCAACATTAAATATTCACCTTAGTATATGTGTTTTTTTTTTTTTTTTTTT